>PVKE010027608.1:0-21486 GCA_004027555.1 Craseonycteris thonglongyai | reverse complement strand
TGAAGACAAAAAGATAATTTCTCTCTATAAATGTGAAAAGATAAAAAAAAAAAAAAAAAATCAAAATTAAGTATTTTTCTCTATAAAAGACACCATTAAGAAAATGCATAAACAAGCCAGAAAGAGAGTATTTTCAATGCATATGCCTGACAGAGTACTTATTGCCAAAATATTGTTTTTAATAAGAAAACAAATAAACCAATCTTTAAACTGGGCTAATAGTCTAACACAGCAGTGTCCAACCTTTTGGCTTCCCTGGGTTACAATGGAAGAATTGTCTTGGGACACACATAAAATACACTACCACTAATGATAGATGATGAGCTTAAAAAATAAAGTTACAAAAAATGCAATGTTTTAAGAATTTCTGTTGGGCCTCATTCAATGCGATCCTAGGCCGCAGGCTGGACATGCCTGGTCTAACAGATACTCATGAAAGAAGATGAACAAATGGCTGAAAGCTCATGAAAAAAATGTTCAACTTCATTAATCATAAGGAATACGCAAACTAAATCATAAGCCAGCACTACAAATTCACTAGCATAGCCCCACTTTAAAAAATATTAACAATACTAAGTACAGGTGAGGACATAGATCAACTTGAAATATTATACATCATTGGTGAGAATGCAAATAGTACAGCAATTTGGGGAAATGACACAATTTCAATTTCTTTTAAAGTTTATTAATCCCACTCCTTAGTATTTTCCCAACCAAAGTAAAACATTTTCCCCACACGAAGACTTGTACACAAATGATCTTAGCTCTAAACTAGAAACAATGCATACGTCTGAAACAGGTGAATTACGGTATCTAAGTTATGGTCCATCCATACAATGGAACATTACTCAGCAGTAAGGAGAAATGAACTTGATACACACCACGAAACGGATGAACCTCAAAAACACACGGTGCTGAGCACAAGAAGCCGGAAACAGGAGTAAGTCTGTATATTCTATGGCATATGGAATTCTTTAAAAGCCAAACGAATGTACAGTTACATAAAGCAGATCAGTCATTCTGTGAAAGTGCAGAGACAGGACAGCAGAGGAGCACCAGGAAGATGTGTGGAGTGAAGGAGTTCTGCATCATCGTGATGGTGGGTGGATGGGCGTACACATTTGTCAAAGTTCATCTAACTGTATGACAGAATCACTACATTTTATTTTTAAAATGGGAATTAAGTGTTGGCCAGAATGCAGAGAATCTGGAATCCTCATGCATTGCTGGTGAAAATTAAAATGGGGGAAGCCGGGATGGCTCAGCGGGTTGAACGCTCACTTTGCAGCCCCAGGGACCAAGGATTGAATCCTGGCCTCGGCCCGTGTGGACCCACATGATGAACTGGGGAGTGACTTCAGTTCAGTTCTCACAGGGGCAAGACCCCGGCCCAGTTCCTGCCCTGTGCAGCCCCACCCCCCTGTGGAATGAAACTATGTGGAAAAACCAATAATGTGCAACTATGGAGACTGTTCTGGGCCCTCCCTCTTCTCTCTGACTCTGTATCTCTCTCTCTCTCTCTCTCTCTCTCTCTCTCTCTGTCAAAAACAATAAATAAATCTTTTTTAAAAAATAAAATTAATTTTAAAAATTAATTAAAATGGTACAGACCCTGCGGAAAAGTGTGGAGGTTCCTCAAATACTAAAAAATAGAGCCACTGAGTATGGAAGGCCCAAGATGGCGGCAAGTAGGAGCCACTGACCACGCCCCCTATGGGGAGGAAGCGCAGAACCAGGCGTGTGCAGGTGGCAAGAACTTCCGCAAGACAACCCAGCCCTGACAGAGCTGCTCTGACAAGAAGAGAAAGAGCCGGAACCAAGAGGCTGGGAGGACAGGGCTCTGCGGAAGCTCTGCTGCCGGAAGGGACGGTGGCGCCATCATCATATCCCTACCAAGAGCTCCACAGAGCCTTCGGCCTACCTGCACATAGCGGTCCAGGCACCAGAAGTGCCCGCTCACACAGCAAGCACCGGAAGTGCTTGCTCCACCGAGCTGCCGTAAGTCCTGCTCCCGCAAACATGTCTGCACCGGAAGTGTGTGCTGGTCCCAGATGCTGGAAGCGTCTGTCCCGGAAGTGCCTGCTTGGCCCAAACACTGAAAGTTCCTGCTGGGCTTAGACGCCAGAAATGTCTGGGCCCACAACCCAGAAGTACCTGCTCGCACACTAAGCCCTGAAGTATTTACCAGCTCCACCTTTCCAACCAATGCTAGGATCTCCCCCCACTTCACACTCACTTCCTGGAAGAGGCTCATAGACCCTTCACAGCAGTTTTCATGACATTTAAACCAAGTATTCCAAACTGTCATCAGTCCCACAAGCAAGTCCGTCATTAACACACATGCTACACTGTTCCTTAAATCTGGGAAGTACATGCATTTCATAACTGATTCCCATATTCATTACCAGATTAAGAAAATATTCTTGAACTGAACGGCATACTCAAGCACAACAGATACCTCTCTCCATCCCACAAAAGATCTATAGCAGTTAACACGAAATACTAGCACTTAAAATATAAAATCAGGACCTAGGAAAACTCAAGATAGTGTCAGTACCAGGTGGTAGAGAAACTGCTTCTATGCAGCAAACAGCCCCCGTATGGGTTTGTTAGTGAACACAGAACCTAATCGCCAAGCAGTTTTTCAGTGGAGAAAAGCCAAGCTCGTTCCTCAGAAAACAAAGCTTTACCCAGCATTCACTTTAACTGGGGGCGACACAAAGGGTCAGAGAAAGAGTAAACCATGTTCTTAACAGTGCCACAACAGCAAACGCATGGGTTCTGCAAAGTTGCTCCTTCATAAGGTGACCAGATTTTAACATTGGTAAAGCGGGGCACCATTGACTGGGGGGAGGGGGTTCTTGATTAAAAATTCGGTCTTATCTCCCGCCGTTCCCTAGCTTGTCATGCATTCTTTCCAAAAATTGGGACTTTTTTAAAACGCCGTGGGACGCAGGACACATTGTTAAAAATCGGGACTGTCCGGCCAAAAGCGGGACGTCTGGTCACCTTATCCTTAGAGCATCCTCCATATGTCACTTGTATTCTACCATGGCCTAAATAATGAACCCTCATTGTGAGAAGGGCAAGACAAGGTCATCCAAAAAATTACTGCCTGAAAGTCATCACAATAAAGTTCATACCTACCTTACTTTTTGCCACCTTGCTCAGAAAGAGATTTTTAAAAATAAGCCATTGTGATAGCAAAAGAAAATCTCCTTCTGTACCTTTTTTTCAATAATTCATTTTCCCTTCAAGGTAGTCCCTCACCCCTGGATGAACAGCCACACGAAGTCAAAAATGCAGACAGACACACTCGGTAGCAAAGATAAATCTCAAACCAGATGCAAGGTTTTTTATGCAAGTTTCACCAGATTTTACAATAGGCCGCAGTGCTACAAGTCAGTATTTCCACTGGAAATAGTGGCTCTCGGCCAGGACGTGGGGTGATATTTTTTCCAGTAGTAACTAAGAACCAGCTATGTCTCTTTTCCAAGAATCTTTTTCTTCTCTGAGAAGAAAGAAAATGTTAGGTGCGTAAGACTGGCCAGACTCACCCCTTGAAATAGCTCTAATTTGCCCTTATTCACCGTTCCACACACCCGCTCCAACACACTCGAGGCTAAGAATTCAAACCCCACACACTTGCTGAAGGCACAGAAGTTGTCTCACTCTATTGAAATTTCTGAAGAGTTAGATATCTTGGCCACATCTATGTAATTATGGTCCAATTGCTCTAGAATAAACAAACAAAACAAGGAAAGCTTTCTAGAGAGATTCTCAATGCAATGCAAAGCTGCTGATTCATTCATTTAGCAAAAATATGCCAAGTGCTTAGCATGTGCAGGCCTTGTGCTACAGACCACAGACACCAACGCCAAGGAGACCTGTCCCCTCCCCGCTAGTGGCTGACAGAGCACACGGGTGGTGAGGCCCAGAGCTGCAGTGGAAGTCAGCGGACCCTTTGTACTGGTGTGTTTTGGGCGCAATCAGGGCCCAGTCAGCTTCACCATCATCAGCGCAGACACTGGGAAGGGCATCTGTTAGTTTTTCATGGGCAATATTTCATAAACCAGGCATTTAAGTGTATCACAATGCTGGCACACCCATATACCACGTGCCAGGCACCAGTACTCAATGATTTTCTCTAACTTGACTAATTTTCAGTTTAATTCCATGTAATTCAAAAGCACATGTCCAACCCTCACAAAAACGGAAAACAGGATCAGCTGCTAGAAATGTGGGGTCATTATAAAAATAAATACAATTGAAGCAAAGCTAAACGATGTTTCATTTAAAAAAAATTTTTTAATGTTTAATGGAAATTAAAATAAAAACGAGTGCACACGGCAATACCTCTGATTGATTTGCAAAAATACCTATCAGAAAATACACTGTGTCGTACTTAGTGAAGAATGGACTAATGTATAAGGAGGACGCCTGAGTTCTATTTCGTAATTGCCGCCTTCGATGGCACCAGGGGCCCGCGCTGGGCCTGAGACCCCAGCCCCACGTAGGTGCCCCGCCTGAAGCAGCTGCGGGGTCCCATCATCCTCTCTGTCACTCGCCCTGACCCCATCTCAAACAGAGCTCCTGCCCAGCCCTGACCACTGTGTGTGTACGGGGTCTGTCTGCCTTCCTTCTGGGCCATCAGGACTGCAGGGCAGGGGCCGGGCTTAAACGCTCTGCGTTCTCCACAGGCCTCACGCCAAGCAGGGATTTTTCACTTGTGTGTAGGAGCGACTCCAGCCCCAGGGCATCAAGCCAACCCCCATTTTGAGGGCGACCCACAGTGGCCCGCGGGTGACGCCCCATGAACTCGGGCTCCAGCAGGAGCTGGGGACGGGGAACGGGGGCTGGTGGCTGAGACACGCTCGCCAGGCCCGTGATGGAAACGCAGAGCGTCTGCGGGCTGGCAGAGGCGCCAACTGGAATTTTCCAGCTGTCTTCAAGGAAAGGCTTCAGAGTGGGAACCCAGGTGAACAGATCCCAACAGCTCTGCCCAAAGAGCCCGGAGCCACCGCTACCAAACTCTGAGGTCCTCTAGTTCCACACGCTATTATCAGAGGCTCCGAAAGCCGGCAGCCCCCATCCCATGCCCGTGACCAGAATGGGCACAGTGGGTGAGAGGGGACCCCGCAGGGGTGGGCGGGAGACTCAGGTGTACGCAGCCCACGGGAGGGAGCCGTGTCCTCCCACCGCGGCCAACACCGGAGCGGCCGCAGCCATGTTTCATCAGACCCTACGTCGCTCCCAGACAGAAAGGTGGGTGACCTTGGAGGACACTTTCTTTTGCCTAAAACTTGCACCGTCTCAAATGCACCAAGTCGAGCAGCCTGCAGCCACAAGACAGGCCCCTCGTGGGCCTGATAGATCAGCTCCTGGACCTTCATCTGGACCCTCCGAACGACCTTGATCCTGGTGTCCTGTGCTCCATCCAGAATTTTCCACTCATCTGCCCTGCCCGTCTGTTCTGGAAGCATCCTTTTGGGCAGACATTTCTGGGCCTGTTCACCCAGGTTCAGCTTCGGCGTAAGCCTGACCCAAGCCTCCAAGCGCTAAGCCACCCTCTCTGAAGCCCTTTTCCCCAGAAAACCTGTCTGATTGGAGCACTCGGGAAACAGGCGTCTCAGAATTTCCTTCGGGGCGGAGCTCCCTCCCCAGCCGTCGGGCGTTCGGACCACACATTGCCTGTTTGGCCCGCAGAGCGGCCGGCGGGTCTCAGAGCCTTTCCCGGTGTTCAGACAGCAGCTCGTTAGGGTGCGAGGACGTGGGGCCTCCGTCCTCTTGTCTCCTCTTCTCCCACATCTTCTCGTGTCTTCTAGACTCTTCCGTGGCTGTTTAATGGACAGGCGTGTTGCTGAGACAGAAAACGCGGTGATGGGCAACGGGAGCAGGTGGCACGAGCAGAACCGAGTCCAGTGCTCTGCAAAGAATTCCACACGGAAGCCCTGCAGCTGCCATGGCTGACACGTCCCCAACGCTCATGTCACAGGCAGCCCAGCACCAGGGCCCATGAGCACCGCCCCCCACCCCAAAGGAGACAAAAGAGCATCGTGTCCGAACATGCAACTGCCTGCTGGGCTGAGCTACCGTCGCACAGAGCTGACCAGTCAGGACTGCGGGGAGGGGTGTTGCCTCCGTCTCTGCAATCGTCCGCCAGCACCTTGAACTACACAACTGCAGGAGCTGCCTCCTAACGGGGAGCAAGGCTGTGTCCCGGTTCCAGACGAGGAGGAGGGAGAGCCCTCCTGGCCTCACGCTGGAACGGCAGGGAGATGGAGGCAGACGACGCAGAACCCCCAGGCTGGCGGACGGCCCCCCGCCCCCCACTGTGCAGGAAGCCGCCTCCTCGCTTTGGATGCAATGCCTGGGGGGTAGGTTTGAATCAAGGGGGGCTAATGATATGAACCAGGAAGTGCCACCTTCCTATGAAAAGTCACATGTCCATGACTTAGCGTTTCATGAAAAGCGATCACACGTCTCTAACCGCCGCCGTTGCGTGTCCCCTCTCCAGAGGTCTCTCATCCGGCCCGTGGGGACCTTTTTATCTGAATAAAATCATATTAAATAAATAATTTAAAACAACATCTGTTTTGATTCTTTTTTATTTGGACCTCGAGTGTGTCGTCGGCCCCCAAACTGCTGCTTGATAGTTAATGCGGCCCGCGGGCTGAAAAGTTTGGAGACCCCTGTGTTAAACTCTCAGCTTATGTCGTGGTCGCTATTTGCAAAGCCTCTCTGCGAGCCTCCTCCAGCGACCCTGACACGCTGGTCTTCACAAAACCCAATCCGCGCAGCGACCTGTAAAACGAGCCACCACCGGCCACCTGACTGCTGTGGGTAAGGAATTCCCAGAGCCACGCGGTGGGGCTGGGGCGGGGGGACCCCGTCCCTGCGTTCACGCCGGTCCCAGACTGCGTGGAATTCCGCATCAGCGAAGGAAAGACCCCGGGTCAGACTGGTAGGCGGCCGTCTTGGAAGTCGTTCTCCATCGAACCTCGGAGGGGCCTGGGGATTCCCAGCACATCCGTGAAGCGTCTCATGTCGGTGGCTTCGTCCCCAGTCTGTTCCGGGTGTGACAAGAGAGACACAAGGGACTCACCTGTGCGGATCGGTAAGGGGCATTTTTAAGTTCACGTACTTACTTCCATGATAAGCATTTCATTTCGGGTCAGACGCTCCTGAAGGCTCCGTCCCCCGCTTCTCTCACACTCTTGCCTCTTCATCCGCAATATGCAAGCATGTCTTCCCCTTTCTTTTGAAGGCTATTCGCTAAGCACAGGACGTGTACAGCCAGTGCTCTCAAGTCCTCAGCAGAAGACACAGTGAACATCTCTGCTGGACCCCAGTGATGATAGCATGAAACAAAACGTCACACAAGGACGTCCACCTACCCCCACCTGCACCTACCACATTCCTGCCTCTTGTGAGTCACATGCTTAGCACCTGAGTGGCAGGTACTGGGCAGGAAACAAGTGGAAAACCAAGACATGGTGTGTGGGCGCTGCCTGAGATGTCGTGGTCCCAAGAAAGAACCCAGGGGACAAACACCATTACCAGGAAGTGGTGGGTGCTTGGGTCCGGCAGAAGTAACGCCCTCGCTTGAGTCGTGAAGTGTAGTCGAGGGTGATGTTCTGTTACCGAATCCCACAGCTTCCAATTTTGTAACAAAAGACTTGGTATCGATCGCCAGCTCACGGAAAAGGCGGCACTGCTTCTGCCAGACCCGGAGTGTGAGTTTGTCTACTTCTCACTGAGGACAAATGAAAAACAAGGAGTGTGACTGACTATAGAATTCATAGAATATCATATGACATTTTATAACAGCAGAAATGCTTGGGGAGCCATTGCATCTGCTAGTTAATTGGGCCCTTTTCCCGCCTGTGTGTGAGATAGATTGTAACAACCGAGGGCTGACACCTGGACTGTTTGACTACTTAGGGGACCTTAGACAACTTCAGGGGACCCAGGCGACTCAGCTGATACACAGAAGCACGTGTAAGATTTCTGAATTCAATTCGATTTCACGAATATGTGTTGCATTTCTACAGAAATGAGCAAGGCCCTGGGGCAGAAAGATACCGCAATCCCCGAACTGCAGACGCTCACGCAGGATGAGGAAAACGTGGGCGAAACAGACAACCACGAGACGGTGTGATCTGTGTTCTGAAAAGTGTGCAAGACAGGTGCGCAAGAGGAACCGAGCTTGACTCAACCTGGGGCCGAAAAGAGGGCAGCACAGAAAGAAGGACGTCTGAGTCGCAATTGGACGCGTAAACAATCACCAGGAAATTAAGAGAGGGCGGGGGTCAGGGTGTTCTGTTAGCGGGGGCTCACGTGCAAAGGTGACCACGAACACACACTCTCACGTCCTCGTGACAGTGTTGACGCCCCTACTCGCAAGTGCGAACACTGTGACTGAGCGAGTTCCTGTCACTCACCGAGGGGAGCAGCGAATACGTGGTCGGAGAAGAGCCATCCCGATGTCTGCCTCCCGCCAAACGCTTGGTCCTGTCTGCCATGTGCTACTACTGAGCACGGGTCAACGGTAGCAAACGTCGCTCTACGTCCGTGCCATCTCATTGCGCCTTTGTGTCAGAAACGGTCTGCACACTTACATCTAGATAAAGGGATACATTTCATAGACAGGTAGATAGATACATAATGCATAGACAACAGAGAGACATAGATTGATGATAGGTAAGTAGGTAAATAATAAAAGATAGATGATGACAGAAGATGATAGATAGATAGATAGACAGGCAGTCAGACATAGATTGATGATAAATAGGTAGGTAAATAGAGACAGATAGATATTAGATGATGACGATGATGATGGATAGATAAAAGATAAAGATATAGATAGATGATAGGTAGATAGGAAAATAATAGAAGATAGATGATCACAGAAGATGATAGATAGATAGATAGATAGATAGATAGATAGATAGATAGATAGATAGATAGACATAGATTGATGATAAATAGGTAGGTAGATAGAGACAGATAGATATTAGATGATGATGATGGATGGATGGATAGATGGATGGATGGATGGATGGATGGATAGATAGATAGATAGATGATAAAGATATTGATAGGTTAACTAGGTAGGTAGGTAATTCACGCAAGAAGTAATTTTGATAGAAAACACAGGTTTATAATTAAAAATGGTAAATTTTCATTGCTCAACAATGAAAACGCATTGTTCTTTCATGTAGCCTCCATTTTTAATAACCCTGAACTGTCAGCTGTCACGCTTTTTTATTTTTTGTTGGCAACACTTTACCGCAAAATGACGCAAAATTCAAATCTTGCATGAATTTTGGGACACCCTTTACATGATGGATGATGATTAGATAGAGAGAGAGAGTTTTCCAAAGCAAACAAGACTCTTTGGGAGACCAGTTACTACTTGCAATTTGTCTCAACCAAACCATTTCACCTTCGTTGCTAATTACAGGTGCTTCGGTTTATTGTCTAATGTTTGCTGGGCTTGCCCTTTTGAGAGTTTTCTATCAAAGAGGATTTTATCTAAATACACACGTTGCGATGTATGTCACCGATGGCGGCCCAGCTCGTTCCACCCGAAACAGGCCAGGGGCGCGTGCTGCCGGGAGCAGAATGACCCTCAGGGACCGGAATGCGGCCCGCTCTGCTCCACTGCTCCCTGAATGCCATGATTATGCCAATTCCCTTATGCGGGCGCAGAACGTGCTTTTCGGTGACAAGAAATACTGTCATTAAATCCGAGCAATTTGAGAGTAGCGTGGAGTCCTCTTTGTAGCCGGCAACCACCCTCTTCAAGAGAGCCTCAGCCTTGTATCCCTCGCAAGCTCTCCTGTTAGAGCTTCTTGCTTCAGAACAAAGGGAAGGTTGAACCGCTCATTAGAAACAAAGTTATAATTCAGGGTCCCTGCGCTTCCTCCAACCAGCTCCATGCGCGCGACGCATCAAGAGCCGCTGTCATCCCGGGATTCGGTGAAACCATCATTTTGGCAAAACAAGAATGTGGCCTCAGGAAACAGGGAGGCATCTCTGTGATCCCAGCAGCTGCGCTTTGCACCGCGGGCCCCTTACATCACACGTAAATAGTAATCACCCAAATTAAATGTGTGCACGCCGGGCAGTTCCTTGTTGCCGATCCTCAGGCATAACAGTAATTTGGTTCCGTCCATCACACGGGGATCGCCCGGTCCTCACACACACACCTTTCAATTAGCAGGTGGGTCATGCATTCCATCACCTGCAACACAACCGGGAGCTGGTTCCTCCTTGACCCGACGGGAGAGAGCGTCTCTCCCGTTTGCATCCTGGTGCCTTCTTCTCCTTTCCACTTTTCTGGTCCTTTTCCTTGTATGGCCAACGCTGTCCGGGGCGATGTCACCAAGCCCAGGGCCTGGGCCAGGCCAAGCAGGTGGCCGTCCTGGACAGTAATACCGACGACCCAACACATGCGACTGGATTCACTCAAGGACAGAAGAGAGAACCGGGGGCAGAACGGTCGATAAAGACCAGTCAAGAGGTGTTAATCGAAAATTGTCTTCAGAAAAAGAGTCGAAACAAAGACGCAAGGGTGTTGCTGGTGAAACCCACCCACCGACCGTTTGAGGACAAATCCACCCATTTGCACGAACGCAGAGACTCAGAAAGGAGGCTGCGCTTCCCGGCTGGGCTTACGGGGCTGACGTTACCCTAATACCAAAATCAAACACAAGATTACCTCTCCCCGCAAAACACACACGTGTGCTTAGTGAACACAGACTCGGAAATCCTTCCGAAATACTAGCAAAGCAAGTCAAACCATGCGGTATAGTGAAGGGGTCGTATATCACGACCCGGTATCCATCTGTCGAGCACCTTCAGACTAAAGAACAGAGGGTTGGTTTCACGGTCAGCGGCCTATGAAAGGCGAGGCACACGGTGATCAGAACGCACGCAGAGACGGCACGTGACAGAACTCAACGCCCCTCCGTGACTGCAAACCCACAACTCTCAGCAAACCAGGAGCAGAAAGGGTTCCCCTCAGTCTGAAAAGGGGGATCTACACAAAGAAGCAGCTGCCATCACACGTCACGATATAACACCGAGCTCTGCCCCGCGGGTTAGGGACGGGACAGTTCCCTCTCTTCTATTCGTCATTGCCTGGAAGGTCCCAGAGCATGAAGCCTGAAAGGGACCGGGGAAGCCGGGATGGCTCAGCGAGTTAAGCACTCACTTTGTGGCCCCGGGGACCGAGGATCGAATCCCGGCCCCGGCCCGTGTGGACCCATGTGCTGAACTGGGGTGAGCCTCCCATGCGGGAGGCCCCCAGCCCAGTTCCCACCCTGCAAGGTCCCTGCCCACCTGTGTGGAATGAAACCAGGTCAAAAACTGATGACGTGCAACTATGGAGACGGCTCTGGGCCCTCCCCCTTCTCTCTGTCTCTGTCTCTGTCTCTGTCTCTGTCAAAAACAATAAAATAAATCTTTATAAACTGTTTTCCGCTTTCCAGTTGTTCCTGAGGCAGGCGGTCGCTGTAGGTGTTAAGCTGCAATGAGTGAGGCTGCCCAGGGCTGTGGGGCTCGCAGCCGGGACAGCGTCTCCACTGTCACCCGCCGGCGTCTCGTCACTCAGTGCTGAGAGGAGCCGTCGCGGACTTGCGGCCTCTCTGCAGGTCATCCCCACAAGTCCGCGAGTCCAAGTGACAGGTGACGGTCCTGGGTTCTGCTCGCTGTGCCCAGACCCGTCGTGCCCTGGAACTGTGCATCTCAGGGGTCTCACAGCCGTGCACACGCACACGCACACGCACGATCCCAGGCAGTAAAAAATATTGTCACGTGTGAGGAACCACGGACAGTCTGTTCCATTCTGACCCCCACATTTTCTCAGTTTGGGCCCCTGTGACGAGGAGGAAGAGGGTGTCCGTGGTCACCCAGGTGTGTGCATGGTTGTGCGAGGATCTGCGATCGTGAAGGCGGGAAGGGAGGGTCCATGTGTTAACACACACCTACCCAGTTCCGGGCCTGGACGGCTGAGGTCACCGCCACCGAAGTGTCGCTTCCGGAGCTCCCAGGTAGGGAGTGCATTCATGGTGGGCCCAGGCCGCTGAGCACAGCAGCAGTTAGGGAAGAAGAGACAACAGCAAAGGACCCATCTATGCGTGACTGACACCTGTCTGTCAGTTCAACCAGGACCCCGGGCTCAGCCTCTTGTTTATTTTCTGCAAACCACACATAGAAGCCCCAGCTGCAGGGATGTCCACACAGACACCCGAGCCCCTTGGAGCAGCTCTGGGCTGCGGGGACGCCTGTGAGATCCCCGGGCCCCACCTGCCAGAGTCCGACAGCCACGAGCCACCTTGCGTTGTGCGAATGCAGAGCCCTGCGGTGACACCACCACCGATGACAATAATGACAGTGACACTGTCCGGTGACGTAAAGTGATCTGAAGAAGGAGGTATCCTGTGAAGAAGACGCAAGTGATGAGTAAACGTCAGACAGAAAGAAAGGAGGCGGTGGGAGGAAGAGAGAGACACACATACAGAGACAAAGAGAAAGACAGAGAGAGATAGAGACAGAGAGATACGGAGGCAGCGAGACAAAGAGAAACACAGAGACAGAAAGAGGCAGAGAGACACAGAGACAGAGATGGAAAGAGACCGCCTCCAGCCAAGCGTGGCAGCAGATCTACACTGTGTCTTTCATCACGTGAATAAACATTGATCTTATATTTTAAAACTTGCTTTCAGGGCATAACGACTTCAGTGCAAATCACAGGAAGGACGAGAGAGGGAATACGGTCAGAGTCGTTTTCAAAGGCCCCTTCCCGGTGAGGAATCACAGCGAACGTCTCCGAACACAGAGCGGCTCTGAAGTACGAGGCCCGGGGCCCGGCTGCGGCCACGCCATCTGCACGTGAGCGCCGGGCACCCTGCTCTGTGTGCCTGCCCCCCACCGGCCCCCCGAGTTCACAGAACACTCGCCCCACAGCCCTGCCCCCCTCAGCACCCGGGGGCGGCCCACGGTCTCGTCGCCCACTGTGCAGAGGAAGCGTCTTCTCGGCCTCCCCTGATCATGAAATACCTGCGTAGCCGAGAGAGAGTGAGGAGAAACGTTTATCCCTCGAGTTCTTTCGAACAGACCGCAGATCTTGGGAGGCGACCCAAGCTGTCACGTATTGTCTATAATCGGCAGGTCGTGCATTCCTCCTGAGCGTTCAGAAGAGGTGTTCGCGCCCACCGCTCGGCCCGGTAGACTGGACAGGAGAGGAGAGGGTGGGAGGGCCACAGTCCTGCCCTGCACCCTGAACCCCCGGGTCCAGGCGAGGAGGCCGCCTTGACTGCGATCCTTGGACCTCGCACCCAGCACAAGATTGGAGAGAACAACAAGGCCGGTCTGCAGAGAGCCGGGCCCCTGCACGTTGTACACACGACCACGTGGCCTTATTTTCCAAGCAGAAAACACCTGAACTCGGGGCCCCAAAGCACGACCTGCAGATCCCACCCACTGTTTGAAGAACTGTGTTGAATACCCACAGGGTCACCCAGGCCTCCCTTGGAAACGCACCCAAGTACCTTCCAACAGTGTTATTTCTCAAGTCCCCGTGTGGTGCGTGCGACACTTCACGTTCTGCACGTGATGAACCTGAAGCTCGCTCATCACGTGAAAAACCCAGGAACCCGGTGCCTCCTCGTCCCACGGGACGTGAGCACGTTAGGTCGACCGAGGGCGGCGATCGGTTCACGGGACACACGCAGCTCGAACCGCTGCCTCTCAGATGGACACGACGTCGCATGTCGGTTCGGTCTCAGGACGAGGTCGAGGCTCCAGGCGGGCAGGTGGAAAATCTTCAACATCGCATGAGCAGCAAGTAGCAGAGAACGTCCACGTTCGCCCCGTCACGCAGCTGACGACCCGCGGGGCAGTAGCACACAGGCAGGGACCATCTCCGAAGGGCAGCGGGGCCGGGGGCCAAACGCGCAGATGTTGTGGAGGTCGTGTCCGCGAGGGAACGGTGCCGGTGGCGAGGAAAATGGGAGCTAAAGGGTGAACGATGTTCGGGGAAGTGATTTGCAAAGAGTGAGAACAAGTCACACAGCCTCCGAGGGCGACGTAGGCATCTCAGGCCACGCGACGTTCTTGGTGGACAGAAATGGACCCCCTGGGAGGCTATTCTGAGGGTCCTGGGCAGGTACAGCTCACACAGGGCCCCTCCCCACCCCGAACCCCCAGTCTGCAGACGGGAGGGAAGGGAAAGGAAGTAAAGGAGATGAGCTACACACCCGTGAGCGCTCCCGTCTGCTTTATGAGCACCGTGCCCTCAGCAGCCCCCCAGCAAGAGAACACAGACCCACGTTCTCCCCACCCGCACCGGCGAGAACCCCACCGTCCGGGACCCCCTGGCCTTTCTCGGGAAAGCAGCTGCCTCCTCGCGCGGCTGCCAGACCGAAAATGAACCATCGCGTCAGCGCCCCATGATCTGCTTCCACAAATATGTCTCGATGACACGCTGTGGACAAGCCTCCCCCGTTTCGCAGCTCAAGAGCGGGACCCGGCACCATCGTTTCAGCGCAAAGAGGACCCATCGGGCCCCGAGGAGACCGCGGAGACCCCAGCAGAGCGGCGTTCACGGAGCAGGGGTCGATGATGTCCGAGCGCAAGGCCCCTGGGCCTCACCCGCAGACGCCGTCCACCCTGTGGTTTTCCACTTCAGATAAAAAATCTCTGGCAAGAAAATAGGTGTTGTCCTGTGCTTTTCAGAGCGGTCGCTTCCAAATGCTCCTTTCCTCTTTGCCCAAGGGTTCCGCAGGCTTCACGCTGAGCAGACGGCCGGGCCCTTCCCCAGCCGAGGGCCAGCGGGTTACAGAAAACCATGTGGGGACACAGCGCTCAGGTCCTCCTCCGGGGCCTGGCTTCCTCAGCGCTGTCACTCCAAAATGAGGAGGCCAGTTTTCCGGGGACAGACCCAGGGCTTGGGGGTGACGACGCTCCAAATAGAGTCGTTTGGCTCAGGGATGCCTCCTTGACACGTATTCCGTGTTATGCCTTCTTCTCCTCGTCGATCATGACCCCGTGGAAAAGGTACCCACTTTCCTGCCATGTGGGTCACCTTTCGCAGGACACATTTTGGGGAAGCCGGGATGGCTCAGCGGGTTCGGCGCTCACTTTGCAGCCCTGGGGACCGGGGATCGAATCCCAGCCCCGGCCCGTGTGGACCCACATGCTGAGCTGGTGTGAACTTCCCATGCGGGAGGCCCCCAGTTCTGTCCCCACCCGCACGGCCCCACATCCACCTGTGTGGAAGGAAACCATGTTTCACTTACTGACCGGGCCCCTGAGGTGCCCAGGACAAAAATACTGCTGTGGTCTGACTGGCTGCCCCTTCAAAGGGGTTCTCAGACGAGATCAGCCTGAAGCGTGAAAGAGCAACAGGCCAGATGGACAGAGGCACGTGGGTGTGAAGAGGCTTAAATGGGAGCCATCCTTGGGATTACGGCATTATTTCTGGCTCGGACCTCACAAGGTATTAAATGCTCATTTCACTTTCTTAAAAATAAGAGGGCAAGACCACGCGGAGGCTATTAGCTCACACGCGCCTGACACTCGTTTGTTTTTGTTTTTTTCTAAATCTCTCGCCTCCTAAAAAAAAACGACGGGGCGGATTAGCGGATAAAAATATGCGAATGTTCCAGGACTACAAAGCCGTCCGCACCGGCTCCGGGCGTCGTTGACACCTGTTCCGATGCCTCTCTCCTCACACAGAGCGGTTATTTTAGCAGAAGTGTGTGCTGGGAGCTTCCCCCGTCCTGGCCGCCGACGCCAGGAGCCAGGGTGACCCGTGAGCGGCAGCTCCCAGGATGAGCTACGTGGGGGCCTCAGGGACGGTCCTGTCGTTTGTCAACGGGCATCACCTCATATTAAGCACATTAAGGGGAAGCCAGGATGGCTCAGCGGGTTAAGCGCTCACTTTGCAGCCCCAGGGACTGAGGATCGAATCCCAGCTCCAACCCGTGGGGACCCATATGCTGAACTGGGGTGAGCTTCCCATGCGGGAGCCCCCAGCCCGGTTCCCGCCCTGCACGGCCCCCGCCCACCTGTGTGGAACAAAACCATGTTGAAAACGGATGACGCACAACTATGGAGACGGCGCTGGGCCCTCCCCCTTCTCTCTGTCTCTCTCGGTCTCTGTCAGAAACAATAAATCTTTTTTTAAAAAAAAGGAATGTTAGTGCCCTAGGACACAGTGAAGTGCGTGTCTCCTAAACCGTCTGTGGAATCTGTGTGTGTGCACACGTGCAGGCATCTGTGTGCGTGTGAGCGCACACGCGTGTGAGCGCACGCCCTACTTGAATATCAAGAGGCACAACCCCACACACCAACTCTGTGTGAGCGATGAGGCGAGATCTTCCGGGCCCAGGTCGCTGGGTTGGTTACTTTGCTTCTTTGTTTGTCTAAGTAGCTGCGTCACCAATCCTCCCTCAACAGGCAGAGTTCCCAGCCGGGGCTTCCGGACGGGACGGCAGGACTTGGCGGTGACAGGCCAGGCGGCCGGGCTGTGACGACCCCCAATGGAGGGCGGGCGGCTCCCCGCCCCCTCCCCGGGAGCCCTCCCCTTGCAGCTGTCCCCCGTGAAAGCCTGGCGGAGACAAGAAAGCGCGGTTATTTTTCGCACCGAGCGTCCTCCACACAACCCGGCTCCTCTCACGGGGCTGACGCTTCTGTGCGGCTAATCCCCTACCTCTCATCTTTCCCCCTTTTCATCTCACTAATCCGTGGGATTCAACCGCTGTCTCCACGCTCACCTTCTGTGGCTCCAGCCCTCGGCCCCGCCCTCACCGCACAGGGGCCTGGGCAAGCCCCCCAGCCCCCCCGATCCCCCAGCCCCCCGGGCCCCCAGCCCCCCAGCCCCCTGGGCCCCCCAGCCCCCTGATCCACCAGCCCCCCGATCCCCCAGACCCCCAGCCCCCCAGGCCCCCAGCACCGAGCTTCGGCTGGAGGTGCACCTCGGAGCTGAGTGTGTGTTTATGAAAACGTGTTCGCCCAGACGCTGCAGGTCACCCACGGGCCTGCTGATGGCCGCCCGCATTCGCCCGCGCCGCTCACGTCCCAGATGCTCCCGGGACTGACTCGCGACAGCACTCAGGGCTCCACTGTCCTTAAATCAGTTCGTGAACTGAAAGAGGGATGAAGAATCAGTAGCCACCGGCCACTGAGGAACGGCGGCCAAGGGGGCACGGGAAGGGGGGTCCTGCTCATGCCCCCGGTCACCGGCGCCCCCGCACTAGCCCCGTGCACACGGCAGACACGAGTGTGCTGCGTGCCTCAAGGGGAGACAGTGCGATTCACCAGGAAGTGCTTCCCGAGGACTCTGCGGTCACTACAGACGGGCAGGGACGCCTAAGGACCCGAGGCTTAGGCCCTGAGGGGCAGGGGGACAGCTCCCCACTCCTGCGTCTCTCGTGCAAAAGTAGGGCATGTACACGTAACGAGGAAGCAAAGTATTAGCACAAAGGTGTCAAATACTAAAAAGGCTGAGCGCCAGCTGCCTCTTCGGCCCTGAGTTCAGGATAATCCACCAAACGTGCCCATAAATCAAGTCCCAGCACCTGTAAGGCCTGTGACTCCCCTCCCTCACCCCCCAGTTTTCACATGGATGAGTGTGAACTGCTATGTAAGCTTCTCACCTCCACACGCTTTCCCAGGGCGCACACACTCCTAATGCCTGCACACACCACACATACATGCCACACACACGCCACACGTATGTATACATACCACACTATACACACGTGCATGCCATACTCCACAGATGCCATACACATGCCACACACCACTACACATGCATGTCACACATGCCACACATATGTATATATGCCGCACTACACACACGTGCATACCATGCACCACAGATAATGCCACATACCACACACCACCACATGCACATGCCACACACCACTAAACATGCATGTCACACATGCTACATACCACACGTGCATGCACATGTCGCACACCGCTACACATGCATGTCGCGCACATGCCACATGCCGCACGTGCGTGCACATGCCACACACCGCACATGAATGCACATGCCTTATACATATTGCACGCATGCATGCCACACGTGTGACCTGCTGCACAAGCATGCACGTACAACCTTATACATATCACACACATGTGCATCGCACATGTGACGCGCTGCACACGCCTGCCACACACATGCTGTTAGCAGAGCCCTGGGCCCCAGAGGAGCCGCCGCTTTCGGGGGGCGGGGGGTGCAGGCCGGTTCTGTGTGTTCCGGCCTGGACTGGATTTTCTTTCAAAGGATTCCGTCTGCCTCCCAGAGCAGGTGAGCGGCACTGTGAAGCGAGGCCGCTCGGGTTTCATCCCCGGAGCCCAGAAGCGGTGGGATCGGCCGTGACGTTAATCCTCGTCTCCAGACAGATGGGGCTCGAGGTCGGCAGGTGGCGAGGGAGGGGCCGAGGTGCCAACAGACAGGATCCACGTCTTCCTTCTGCAGAACCTGCGGCGGAACCCCGTCTTCCACCCCAGCGATCACCGAGGCGCCGGCCCCAAACCCCAGTCCTGATCTCCCCCCTCAATCCTTGCCCCCCGATTTTCCGTCCTGAGTGCGAAACGCTCTGGCCGCGCTCGGGGTGGGCGGTGGGCTTTGGGCCACGTGGCCCCCGGCCCATTTCTGAGCCCTGAGACCCGGGGCCGGTCAGCTGCCCAAGTCCCAGGGGGCCTCTGCGAGGTGGTTTTCAATAGGGGTGCCGTGGATGCTCAGACCACACATGTGCTTCCTCCTCCTCCCCCGCTCCCCAGCCCTCCTGGGGACCCCATGGTGCAGAAATAGTGCACGAGTGTGGCCTCAGCTTCTCGCTGTCATTGTTCCCTTTCCCCCCCTATATGCACGACCCCAAGCTGCAAACACATCAGCGAGGTGACAGCCCGAAGCCCCCCGGGTCCTAAGGCCGCGCGCTCCGGCAGAAACCCGGGGGGTGACATCGCGGACGCGGGCACGCGGCGCTTTAAGGAAGCTGCGATCATCCCCGTTCAGGATGAAGCCAATGCAAAGGCAACAAAGTAGATGGTGCTGTCACTGCTGCTACCTTGTGTAGCGGCGACCATCCCAGCGGCGACCATCCCAGTGGCAACGCGGATGGCTCAGCGGCTGAGCGCTTTGTAGGACGAGCTGCTTTCATTCGCTACAAGGAAGAGGCATGAAAGGGACCTTATGGGGGACAGGCCCAGGCCGTTCAGGGTGAGCACCAGCCTTCACTCACCCGCGCCTGGTGCTGCCAGTGGCGGGCTTTCAATTAAGTCTCCTTCAATCGTCCCTGCAAAGCCGGAGGCAGGATGCGAGAGGCGCGGGCTGGTGAAAAACATCAACCTACTTTGCAGCCTTCAACCAGCCTTCGCGGAGCTCTTTTCATGCTCTTTGAAAGACGTGCATGGTGGGGAAGCCGGGATGGCTCAGCGGGTTGAGCACTCGCTTTGCAGCCCCAGGGACCGAGGATCAAATCCCGGCCCGGCCCGGCCCGTGCGGACCCATATGCTGAACTGGGGTGAGCTTCCCATGCGGGAGGCCCCCAGTTCAGTTCCCTCCCTGCACGGCCCCCGCCCACCTGTGTGGAACAAAACCATGTTGAAAACGGATGATGTGCAACTATGGGGACGGCTCTGGGCCCTCCCCCTTCTTTCTGTCTCTCTGTCTCCTGAGCCCTGGTTCTCCTGTGTCTCTCAGACACCGTGCACACACCCCATGAGAAGCAGGGCAGAGAGGCCAGGAACACACACACACACGGGCCCTGGGTTCCCACCAGGGCTGCGCGGGGGGCAGGGCATCACCCTCATGAAGCCCTGCTGGGGGGCAGAAAGAAATCTTCCCCCAGCTCTCCTGGGTGACGTTCTCCCTCACACGGGGTTGCTTTTCCTCACCTGTCTAAACGAAGCCCAGAGGATCCGGTATCCACTCCGGGCTGATCTTTTCAGCAGATACTCAGGGGATAAAGAAAGGGTAATTTATGAGTCTTCTGCTTAATCCCTTGGAGTGGATTGTGAACTTCCAAACAGTAAGGCATTCTTCGGAGAAAAAGAGGTCCCCCGATCAGTGTGGGCCTGTCCAAAACAACCCTGGCTGCGTACCGGCCCCGGCTTCCCGATGGAGGTGTCCCCGGCCAGCAACTCACACCCAGGATGGCACGTCCCCGCACACTTCCCCCGTGCACGCCCGTTAGAGCCCACGACCCACTTTGATTGTGACCCCAAAGAGGCAGGGGTCCTGGGGGGCTGGCCTTCCCCTGCGTCCTGTCTTCAGGAGCCCACAGACATGCCAGACCTCACTCCCTAAGCAGCTGCTCCCTTCACGGGCAAACCATCCCGGCAGGTTGTGCCCACCTCGTGCGCAGAAACGTTCGGTTGCTCTGGAGCTGAATGTGAGGGACAATTTTTAGATGTGACCACGAAATTATTTGTTTATTTGCTCAAGCTAAAATTAGAGCTGGCCGTCCATATAAATGGCCCACAGAGCAGCCACGGACGTCGCCGGCCCGCCAGGCCCCGGGGGCCCAGAACCAACAGAAACCAGCAATTTGGTGGTTTCCCATGTGCGTGTCCCAGGACACTGGGGTCACCAGACAGGGCCAGGTTCTCGAGGTCAATGCCCCTCGTTCAGGGAATGGTGTCAAATGCAGCTTCATTTCAGCGACTTAGGCGTACATGTGTACACACGCACGCACACCCACACGCATGATCACACACAACACGAAATGAATGTGCTGACTCGTGTGGGTGTGTTCGAAATCTGCTGACACGTAGTCCATGTGCAGGAAACCCGTTCCCCAGCGGGCACAGAGCCATCTGCTTCTTGCAGCATTGTAGTATTGTCATACTGCGGTACTAGGGCATTGCAGTGCCATGGTACTGCAGTCCCAGAGCATGGTGGTGCCATGGTACCGCAGTACTAGAGCATGGTGGTACCGCAATACTAGAGCATGGTGGTACCGCAGTACTAGAGCATGGTGGTACCACAGTACTAGAGCATGGCGATGTCATGCTACCACAGTACTAGGGCATGGTGGTACCACAGTACTAGAGCATGGTGGTACCACAGTACTAAAGCATGGCGGTGCCATGGTACCACAGTACTAGGGCATGGTGCTACCGCAGTACTAGAACATTGAGGTACCATGGTACTGCAGTATTAGAGTATGGCGGTGCTGTGGTACTGTAGTACTAGGGCGTGGCAGTGCTGTGCTACCACAGTACTAGGGCATGATGGTACTGCAGTACTAGGGCATGGCGGTGCTGTGGGTACTAGGGCATGGTGGTGCTGTGGTACTGCAGTACTAGGGCATGGTGGTGCTGTGGGTACTAGGGCATGGTGGTGCCGTGGTACCGCAGTACTAGGGCAGGACGGCGCTGTGGGTACTAGGGCATGGTGGTGCTGTGGTACTGCAGTACTAGGGTATGGTGGTGCTGTGGGTACTAGGGCATGGTGGT
>PVKE010027607.1:0-21492 GCA_004027555.1 Craseonycteris thonglongyai | reverse complement strand
CCACCTCCCCTCCCTCTCTCCCTCCCCCCTCCTCCCCTTCCCTCAGGCAATCACCAAGTTATTGAGTGTGTCCATAGGTTTCTGTGTCTTTGTAACTTTCAGTTTTATATTCCTCCTATAAGTGAGGTCATATCTTTCCGGATTCTTTCAGTCTGACTTATTTTGCTTAATAAGATGGGTCTCTAGGTCCATCCATGTTGTCACAAATGACTGTATTTCATCATTTCTTATCGCTGAGTAGTATTCCATTGTTAACATCCATTTTAATGGGAGCTGTTTCCTCCTTTGGGGGTAACACCCTCATTCAAACTCTCCAGAAGAAACTAACTGGCCACAGCCCTCCCCTACTTTTTTGGAGTAGTGACTCATGTAAAAGAACCTGTCTTTGACATTGTAGTATCAACATTTGACACCTTTGCGTGTTTGTCATCCTAACAGTAATTAAGCTTGTGTGTGTTATCACCATTTAATATTTACAATAAAATGTTGGAGTACTGTGTGCATTTTATAGATAAAGAAACTAAGGCTAAGAAACGGTAAGTAGCTTGACCACAGCCACACTGCTAGCAGGTGTTAGCTGAGATATGAGCCCAGGTGCTTCTGACACCTGAGCCCTTAAGCCATCCGTGGCCCTAGGGCAGGTGGACTCTTGATACAGTACATAAACATAACAAATATCAGCCTGCATGCTGTTTAGCATCCGAAGCAAAATAAGTTTACTGACCAACATATTCATAATTCTGTGACTAAAATGGATATCTTAAAGAATTTAAGTGTATATGGTCCGCATGATAATATAATGTTCTTTTTCTTTTTTCTTTTTTATTGATATAACACCTGTTTCTTATTGTCATAGTTTTGCTTATGAGCATTTAAAAATACTAAAATAGGGGATTCCAGGATAGTTCAGCAGGTTGGGCGCTTGCCTTGCAGCTCCGAGGTCTGGGAATTGGGCCTGAGCCCTGGCCTGTGCAAACCCACATGCTGACTGGGGCATGCTTCGCA
The DNA here is from genome assembly GCA_004027555.1 of Craseonycteris thonglongyai. NCBI lineage: Eukaryota > Metazoa > Chordata > Mammalia > Chiroptera > Craseonycteridae > Craseonycteris > Craseonycteris thonglongyai. The sequence continues at coordinate 20,487 of PVKE010027607.1, read as the reverse complement.
TGTGGGTGGCCCCCAGTTCACAGGGGTGTGCTTCTCATGTGGGAAGCCCCCAATTTAGTTCCCACCCTACACAGCCCCACATCCACCTGTGTGGAATAAAACTGTCAAAAACTAATGATGTACAACTGTAGAGACTACTCTGGGACCTCCCCCTTCTCTCTCTCTCTCTCTCTCTCTCTCTCTCTCTCTCTCTCTCTCTCTCAAACAATAAAATAAATCTTAAAAAAAAATAAAATATTTTCATGCATGCTCTCTATTTTTTCAACATCATTTATTTTAAAATTTTTAATTTTGTTTAACATTAAAAAATCGAATATAGGTATTATGATAATTTTTGTATCATATTTAGTGTATTTCTGTGCCTGTAATTTCTTTTATGTTAATCATGTGCTCTTCTGAAAAATATAAGGTGATATGCTTTATATAGTACAGTGAAAGTAAAAATAAAATGGATTTTTAATAATTTATTTATTTTAGTATGTGTATTTTCAGCTTTATATTAATGGTGAACCACAAAAAATGATGTAGGTTTGTATGTGAATACCTTATCTGTCCTATGTCTCACATCTCTTGACAAATGTGATGGGAAAGATGTTACTTCTTCCCTTATTCTGCATTTGTTTTAGCAAGAAATGCAGGTTTAAAAGTTCTATATAGAAATCTTTTTGTTTTGGGTACCACATGTTTATAAGTTAAAGAAAGCCTTCTAACCTGTTTAGAACATTCTACCATTAATTAATTGTGTGACTTATAGCATTTATATCTTGTGTGTGTTGTAGCCAGCCAGCCATTAGTAAATTTTCCAGATGGTAGAAGGAGTCATTTTAACTTATACCCTGTTTGAGCTGTGATGACATCTTCTACTCTGTGATTCAGAAATCGTTGATTTATTTTTGTTATTGAACCCAGAGTTTCAGGTTACAGATCAAAATATTTAGCCATTGTGCTTACAGTTTTTTCCCTCCATCTATGGAGTACCATTTGTCAATCCCGTTGTTTCCATTTTTCATGATAAAATATTTTATGATCAAATATGGTAGCATTACAGGAGTCCTGGGAGAACTCTAAAGAAAAAGCCCTCTGCCCTTCCAAGAGTTACACATTTTTTCACTCTCTTGCCTACCTACCAAGCACATCATACCACTGTCCTAAGTTCACACAGCATACTACAGTGATAGAGGGGCTATGTTAGTATTATAAATCCTCACAGTGACCCCTTCAGTGACCCCAAATTATGTTCCTTATGATCATTTTACAAATAAAGATAAATAATACAAAAGATATTGAGTTTCTTTTCCGGAAGCTATAGATTATTCAGTAAATGGTGTGGTACAGCTAGAAAAATCCATCTATGAAAAGTACAGGGAAAGCTGGGATGGCTCAGTGGGTTAAGCGCTCGCTTTGAAGCCCCAGGGACCGAGGATTGAATCTCGGCCCTGGCCTTTGCGGACCCACATGCTGAACTGGGGTGTGCCCCAAGTTCAGTTCTTGCCAGGACCTATGTGGGAGGCTCCCGGCCCAGTTCCTGCCCTGCATAGCCCTGTGCTCACCTGTGGAGTAAAACTATATGGAAAAACTAATGTCAACTATGGAGACTGCTCTGGGCCCTCCCACTTCTCTGTCTCTCTCTGTCTCTGTTTCTGTCAAAAATCAATAAAAATAATCTTTAAAAAAAAAAAGTACAGAAGGATCGTAATAACTTACTTCTTAGGCTAAAATACATTCCAGGTAAATCTAAGCCTTAAAAGTAGAAATAATGTCTCAGGGTATTGTGAATTAGAAATGCTTTTATAGTTAAAGCCAAAACTTAGAATCTGTAAAGGAAAATACTAATAAATCATACTAGACAAAAGAATAATTTTCTTAGTGTAGAAAGCACTCCTACGTACTGACAAGAAAAAGACCAACAACATCATTAAGAAAACTAAAAATTAAAACCACAATGAAAAACCATTTTCACTTAGAATAGCAAAAGTCAAAATATTGGATAATTCACTTATTGGTACAACCTCTCTGACAAAGATTCTAAAAGTGTGATTCAAAGTGTATACTCCTTGTGGGGGTGGCCAGGGGCCTCCTGAAACCCTTCAGGGAGTCCACAAGGTCAAAACTGACTTTATAATACTACCATTCTATTTACCTTTTCCAGTATTGACATTGTTCGGAGGATATAAAAGTAATAGTGGGTAAAGTTGCTTACCATTTAGCAAGTATAGCAAAACAGGGTCAGTAAGCATAATTAACATGTATTGTAGTCTTCACTCAGTATTAAAGAAGAAGGAAGAGGAAGGAAATAAAAATAGTTTTACTTCAGAATATTTTTGATGAAGCAGCAAAAAATAATAATTTCATTAAATAGCAGCCCTTGAGTACACATCCTTTTAGTCCCCCGTGTCTGGAAATCAGGAGCACACATAACACTCCTGCTGCATGGAGTCTAATGTTTGTCTTCATGAAAAGCGTTGGTGCGGCTGAGTAGCAAGCTAACCTGACTACTCTTCTGCTTAATGTAACACCATTTCTTACTTGGAAGAACAACTGACAGGCAAACTGGTTCTTCAGACTTGGGGATTGGATACATGTTTTCTCTAACATGAGTAAGGTGAGCCAATTATAAAATGTGATGGTTAGAGAATATTTTATAGAATTATACACCTGAAACATGTATTATTAACCAACATTACCCCAAAAATTATTTTTTTAATAAATTTTGTTTACAAATGTGATTTAAGCAAAGAGTTGGAATTTTGGAAAACTTCTGTGTGCTACCATGAGCTGTCAGCTTCTCAGTACCTAAAGATTTTGTTGATGAGACTGGTGGTGATGGTGATATTAACAAATATGACTGTTTGATAGTGTGTAATAAAATGTTTCCACATTTGGAAGACCCACATAACTCAGTGAAGTAGTAGCTTCTAAATGTTTGGTGTGTGGTTTTTACAAAGTTATACACCTGGGTAAAACCTCCATTCCAAGTGTAAGACTACTGGGTTTGAATTAGCAGCAGGAAAACTTCATTGTAAGGTGCTTCCTTCACTACATCTAACCTTTAAGAAACCATCAGTGCTGAGTTTTGATGGCGGTATGGAAGACTACCCAGAGTTATCTGAAAAGGCTATTCGAACACTCTTCCAGCTACGTGTTTTCATATTTGTCCACCAAAACAACAGGCTGAAAGCCAAAGCAGCATGGAAAGCCAGTTTTTTCCTACTAAGCCAGGTAGTAATACCCTTTTCTTGCTAAATGTTTTTTGTTTTGGAAAATAGTTTATTTTCATGAAAATGTTATTTGTTTACATTTAATAAATTATGGTTGTTCTTTTTAACTTAATATTCAAATATTTCTTGGTCTTAACTTTTAATATGATAAATACCTTTAGATATGACCCACATAAACAAAGCTTATTGGGATCCTGTTTTTAAGAGAATAAAGGTTTTTTGAGACTAAGACATTTGAGGACCACTCCTCTATGGAGATTAACATAAAACATTTTAGTTCATATAACCATTGAAACAGTAATTTCTATGTTGGAAATTTATACTACAGCTATAATCTCACAAAGATGAGATAGTAGATGTCCACAGTTATTTATTGTTGGATTGTCTGTCCAGTGTTTGCAGTAGGCGAATGGTTATATTGAGATGTGCTGTATTCATACAAAGCAATGCAATAGTATATATGAGGCAGATATAAATTTATCAGTGTGGAACAATCTCACAGATATATACATCAAAAATTCCAGGTGTTGGGGAAGGCGGGATGGCTCAGTGGGTTAGGCGCTCACTTTGCAGCGCCGGGGACTGAGGATCGAATCCTGGCCCTGGCCCGTGCGGACCCATGTGCTGAACTGAGGAGTTCCCCCAGTTCAGTTCTCTCTCTGTCTCTGTATCTCTCTCTCTCTCTGTCAAAAACAATAAAAGAATAAGTAAATAAAATAAATAAATAAAAACCATACAAGGAAACCCAAAACTTTGGTGTATCTTTAAAAAAAAAAAAAATTCCAGGTGCCAAAAAGTATGTAGAATACACTGTCATTTGTGCACAATTATGTATAGTATATGTATAGTTGACCCTTGAACAATGCAGGGGTTAGGGGTGCTGATCCCTTCCCCAGTACACAGTCAAAAATCCACATGTAACTCTTGACTCCCCAGAAACTTAACTACAGTTATCCCTCAGTACCGGCAAAGAATTGGTTCCAGAACCCCCTGTGGATACACAGTCCGTAGATAGAGTGCCGGAGGTCAGTGCACACCATTGGCCCTTTGCACCCAGGGATTCCCAGCCATGGATCGAAAATACCGCTGAAGATTCACAGATGCAAAACCTGGGAATATGGAGGGTCTGCCTATTTACTGGAAAAAAAAGAAATCCACGTATAAGTGACCTGCACAGTTCAAAGCCATGTTAGTTGAAGAGTCAACTGTATATGCAGAGGCTGTGTGTTGAAGGAACACAAGAAACTGCCACCACCACCCCCCACACACACACACCGCCAAAATCCTATTATTTTAAAAAATTATTTTTCATTATCTTTCTCAAAATTACATAGCTAATTACTTATTAGGAGCTAAGTCAAGTTAAAAACAAAACAAAAAAAAACAATAACTAATCCTGGCTTTACCTTCTTTCTATTACATTAAAATTTCCACACTCTCCATGGAGTGGCTAGACATTCAGAGAAAACAATTCTCTTACGTAGTGATAATTTTGTTGCCATAATGAGCTGACCTGCCCAGAGACACAAGAATTTACAGAAGATGTGTCCTGGAGTCAGTCCCAAGAGGCTGAAGCAAAGCTCCTGCTGAGAAGACATGGTCTGAGTCCTAAAGGTGCAATGGAATTTGATTAGCAAAGGAAGTGACTTCTTTTTCTTTTTCTTTCTTTTTTTTTTTTAAGATATATTTTATTGTTTAAAAGAAGGTGGGGGAGAGAGAGAAAGAAGGGGGAGGGCCCAGAGCAGTCTCCACAGTTGTATATCATTAGTTGTGACATGTTTTCATTCCACACAGGTGGGTGTGGGGCAGCACAGGGTGAGAACCAAACCAGGGTCCTCCCACATGGGACGTGAGTGAGACCCCTTGCCACCATCTGGCAGCTACCAGCTGCACTGCAGTTCAGTATATGGGTTTGCACGGCCTGGGGACAGAATTCAATTTCCAGACCTTGTGGTTGCCAGGCAAGTGCTCAAGCTGCTGAGCTATCCCAGCATCGTCGAGAGGTGACTTGTAAATGGAGGAGCATGATCAGGACAAGTAGGGACACACATCATGCCCTCCCAGCATCAGTGGGAAACCAGCCCAGTACCTGGGAGCAGTTTCCCACACCTTACCACCATCCAAATCTACCAAGGGCTTGTGAAAAAAAAATACACATTGCTGGGCTCACTCTCAGTAAGGTCCTGACTCATTCAATCTGACAGGGGCCTAAGGATTCACATTTCTAACAAGTGCCTGGTGATGCTGAGACTGTGGGACTGGGGACCACACTTGAGAACCTACTCACTGCGTTAGAGAAACTGGTTCACAAAGCGGAACAGGCAGTCTGGGGCCAGAACAGTGAGCTGTACTTTGCTTAAGTGATACCACAGATCAATTAACATCATGAGACTGAAAATATTGTGAATGTTTTAGAGGATACGTTGTATGTGACCCTTTGTTACGTGTATTTTCTGTGTCTCCTGCTTAATTAAAAAAGAAAATTATTATACAGGAATTCACTATCCATTTTTATGAGAACTATAACTTTATTTTAGTGTCCTCTTGGTTTTAAAATTAAAAGTTTTCATAAAATCGGTTTCAGTCATTAAATCTACTTCAGTGGAATTATCTGTTTTAGAAAGGAATTTTATTTGAATTTTGGGTTAAGGTTGCCATCGAATGAAGTTAACATTGTTCAGTGCGTACTTCAGTCTCCAGTGACCAGCCATTCCAGAGGCCAGGTTTTACACTGCAGGTTGTAAAATAAGTTAATCAAAATGTCATTCCTTCTGTTAGAATTTCTGTTGAGTCTTTAAGAATTTTAGCCTTCAAGAAAGCTTGATAGGTACTATGAGGGCCTGAGGAGACGGCAGTCCAAAGCTATTAATTCCGGAGACATCTTTATGTGTATGTGCCCACTACTTCGCAGATAGGTACCTACATCAGCATGACATTCTTCAGAGTTTCCTCACAAAGTCACACTATTTCTCAGAGAATTTGCTTAAATAAATCTTAGTTCCTAGCCTTGTGCCTCTGACTCATAGAAACTTGTTTTTCTGAAACTACTTTCTTCCCTAGGCATAATAACTTATTAAAAATTAAAAGATTCCTATAATCTGGGGTTAACAAAAAGGTACCATGCAGATTAAAGGAAGCTAAAGATAAATAAACAACTAAATGCAGTTCCTACCCCTAGCCTGGGCCCTGTGTTAAGAGGGGCAGAGATTCTGTGAAGGACATTAATAGGTCAACGGACAAAATTGGAATATAGATAATACAGTCGATATAAGTGTTATATCTGTGTGAATTGATAACTGCACTGTGATTATGTAAGATAAGAGAATATTCTGGTTCCTAGGAAATTCACAGTCAAGTACTTAGTGTATGTAGTTAGGTACATGGTTCAGAAAAAACACTGATGTTGTCAAGCACATAAATGATAAAACAAATGGGTAAAATGTTAACATTGGACAAATCTAGTTGAGTTTACAGGCATTCTTTGTACTATTTTTATTATTGCAATTTTAAGTATAAATTATTTCCAAATAAACTTTTTTAAAAAAGAACACATGCAAAAAGGTGAAACATAATAATTTAAAGTTTGTTTTCTTTAAGCAAGAGAACATTTCCTTTGAGTATGAAGTTGGATTCTCAGAAAGATTTTCTGTCACTTCCCCTAAATATCAAAAAATGGCACTTAGAGGCAGCCCCCAGGAACACATTCTCTGATTGAGTTCTAGATTTCTGTGACCATATTTATAAAATATTGCTGATAATTTATACTAAAAGACATGATTATAATGTTACCATGCGAGTTAGATATATGTTTAGTAGATGGTTATTTGCCAGCATTAAATATCACCTCAGTCATGGTCAAAATACTTACGGGAAATAGGAAACTACTTGGAAGAAAGAGAAACTAGGAGGAAAGAAATGTGTAAAACATAATCTAATCTTGAGCATTTTGCCTTTGGGGGAAAAAATGAAGAGCAGAGGCTTAGTGATGTCCTTTGATTGGTCCTCTGTTAACTTGTAATAAAATGGTTTGGTTTTTAATGGAGTCTATGCTGTTACTAGAGTCAGCGTATAAATCACATGTGCATTTAATTCTTTCTTACTTGGCTAGCTCTTTTTTATTTATCTTTTTAACAATGATAAAGGTTTATGCCCTTAGAAAGACTTCTTTGCAAGCATTCCTGCCTCGAGTTCCATCTCTCTCTCTCTCTCAACCTCTTTCTCAGTAGTTCAGATATATATACTGTCAATTCACTAAATGTTTTCTGTACTTTCATTATAATTCAACTATTTTGTTTAATATACTCTTCTAAGAAAGGATTTGTTATCACAATGATGTTAGTCATGAGGATGATAAGTATAATAATTCAACCATGAAATTAAGTGGAAGCAGTTCATTTCTTACTATGCTGTACCTTTTACTTTTCCTTGCTGAGGTCAGCTTCCATTGGCTAGATTTTCATCCCCTCAGCCTGAAATTTTTTTTCATTCCCCTTGAGAATACATTATAGGAGACTCGATAGGTTTATTATAGTTACATATCTCTCTTAATATACAAACCTACACAAGAAAGGACATTTCTTTATTGTTATTCCTTAGTGAAGATACTACCTCGGGCACACATTAAATGAAACATTAAACCATAGCAAATAAATCAATGATTAAGGCAACACCAATTCTGGCCCCAACTTTGAAAGCTTAGGTGACGACCCCACTGTGAATGTCCTTGCAGAGACTTAGCTCTGGGACATCACAATCTAAACTCCATCAGGAGCAGGGACAGCCAACAGCAGGGCTTCTGCAGGAACTGACTGCAGCTTCCTCAACCACCGCATCTCCAGAGAGGTATTTGCTGACGTGCAGCTTTTTAAAACCAGTCAGTTGGAAATGACACCCGTATTCCTTCATTTGCTGTTTTATTGATAAAAGTTACTGGTGCTTTTTTAGAAGCCAGGGAACTAAGAGCTTTATAACTTTTGAAGTGCATGCCGTACAAAAGACACTTAAAAGTATGTGTAAAGATAAAGTATGTGTAAAGACACACTTAAGATAGGCCGTATAATAATGGGTTACTTTTGACACGCTTATTTTTCTCCTATGGTAACAATGATAATTATGTAAATGAGTCAAAAGCCACATTTTAAAAATTGATGATTTTAACATTAAAGCCTGAAATGAGGCCCTTTTTGAATATTGGATAAATATTTAACCACAGAAAAGTGAACAGTTTAAAAGACACATTCCATGTAATAAAAAACAAGGGCTAGAGTAATTTTTTAATTAAATCAGATTTATTCGAAGTCACGTGTCAAATTTTTCAGTTTATCAAATCGATGCAGACTTTGAACACATAGGAAATTTAATCTGCGATACAAGCACATTTTCTTTTGTGACTGTTCATAGACGCTTCAGGTTTCTTTTGGCAGACGGAGATGGACACATGGATCACTTACTCCCAGGCTGTGAGGATAAAAACTGCCAGAAAAGCAGCATCTACTTAGCGAGATCTGGAACAAAGCAGGTGTGTCTGCTTGTTTTATATTGTAAATAGGGTTACAGTCTTGAAAAACATCTTCAGAGGTTAAAAAAGGTATCTGAAGAACCAGAACAGAGAGGAACCAAAAATAAATTAATTGACTTCCTCACTTCAACTTAATGAAATGCATTTAAATCTATTTTTTTTATTGGTTTATTAAGGGGGAAAGTACTGTTATATTCAGTTCTGGTGAAGAAAACCCATTCTTGATTCTGTAATTAAATGATCTGTTAGCATTTTATATGCTGGGAATATGGTAAAATATACTATAACTGTAATAAAGGGTTATGTAGATCATCGTATCTATTTTCAAGGCTAATCTTGTTTTTATCTGTGGTAGCTAGATCTATTTCATTCCTCATGCTGACTTTTTCCGTGTAGCCTGTAAGTAAGGAATTTCAGAACTGATAGTCACAGCAGAAGATTAATGTGGGAATGATAGGTTTTGACATTGAGAATTTCTCCATTTTGATAACACCTTGCAAGGAGACAGCAGTATAGTAGAATTATTGTTTTATTTTTTACTTGGAAATAATAAATGATAGAATAAATAACACATTGATTTTTATAGCGCTTATAGGTACGAAACATCGCATTTTATACTAAGACACTAAAGGAAACAAGTCCTCCTACACTCAGCATCCTGAAAACGTTCAACTATTGCACACAAAAGTTTTATTATCTTGAACTTTTTTTGACTTTGAATCACTGAAAACAGTAGGTTATGTAACATCTCATCACTAGTTCACAGGTATAAGTAAACTTAGTAATTATAGCCTGTCTTCCCGTGACAGACTACTGTCAGAATACTTTCAAATTAAGCAGTCATCTTTCTCTCTGGGAAGATAAATGTCACAGTTCTCTGGTGACTGTTAAGGATGTCACATTAAAGAAAAATCTTTTTACTTTTTAGACCCTAATAAATTTACCTTAACAGGAATACTTTATCCTCATTAATAAACTGTCAACCTCTTCAGAAATTTATGGTAACTGGGCATTTTGTGAAATGTCCCATCTTCCAAAACAAAATGAACTTTTTTTATTTTCAAAGTGAAGTGAAACAGTAAAACATTTTGATGATATTCAATACCTTTTTGCTTTACAAAAGATTGAAAAATTGATTGTAGATAGAGAAAGTTTTTTAGAGAAGCTTGTTTTTATCAAGCCATTTTTTTCTTTTTTGTGGCAAATTATGCATTCTTTGGATAACCTAGAAAATGTTCAGGATGCTCTGTATCCTTTCTAAGAAGCCATATTTAAGGTAGCTTGGCTTGAATCCATGGAAATGAGTCACCTGCTTCTAAGAAGAAAACATCTGCAGATACATGAGTATTTAGCCTCCCGCAAGCCAGCTGTGCTCACTTCTGTTTGGATGTCACCAGCTTATGTGCCGGCATCCACACCTTAGCTGATCAGAGGCACAATTAATGACACGACTTCTGCCCTTTAGATTTTTAGTTTGCATTAGGTTATTAAAAGTGCAGAATTGGGTATTCAGAAAAGAAAGCGATTTCTAAGAGCTTAGTTTGAAATCAACCTATCCTCTCTGTTCTCTTCATAATAAACGTAGAAATAATTCATTAAAGGTGGAGCTCTGGCCCCTTGTGACCAAGCTCATAATCCTGGGCAGGCAGGACTGGTCAGGGCTTGGGGAGTCTCAGAGCTGCTCGGCTCTAAGGACAGTGACAGGAGTCTTCCTGTGTAAGAGGCACAGCAGGGGGATAAGGGAGACCCTGTCATGCTCTCCCTTCCTAAGCCGGTCCTTCTGAAAGGACATCCGTATCAGATATGACAGTTTGCTCTAATTTCTTAAAATACTTATTTGAGGCTATATTTCAATTCAACAGATTTTAAAGTGGGCAGTTCAATTGTATAATTTATTAATATCATTCTAACCCAAGATTAAAACCTTCTAAGCTCCTATGTACCAGTTCAACGAAAGATAGCTAGTGATAAATTTTAAAAGAAACTATTTTTTTCCAGAGTGTCTGTTACCTATTCATCAAAGTAAATTATATAACCCTACTATATTATAGAGATAAAGAACTTAAGTAAGATCATGCTTACCTTGAGAGCTTGTAATGGATCATTTGCTTGGCAAGTGGTGACTTTATTTTCTTCTCAAATAACAGTAAAATCTCATCATTTTTCTCTTAATTCATAGTGGGTTCCAGTCCTGCAGGATTTCAGCAGTAAGGGCACACTCTGGGGCTTTGTGCCATTTGTGCATGAACAGCGACCAACTGAAATACCAATTCCCATTACCCTTCATATTGGAGACTACAACATGGATGGCTATCCAGATGCTCTTGTCATACTGAAGAACACATCTGGAAGGTATGGAAATTAAATGAGGAATATGTGTAAAATACCACCACTGTGACACTTGGTAACTGAATAGCACCTAAATGTAGTACAGTCCCTTAAATAAGGAGCATGATGAGATCAGATCCTATTTTCATGGTCCCTAGACTTATCCCAACTGCTTAGAATACCTGTTCTTTTTCACAGATTTATTTTCTATAGAAGTGAACATCTAATAGAAAGTGAAAAGCTTACTCTTCATTCTACAAAACTTGATCTTTAAAAGGTCAAAATATCTGAAAAGTAAATGACCCTGTTACATACTGGGACTGAAAAACACGGTGGTTAACAGCTGAGACGATGCTTCAGTCTCAGTCCAGTCACTTACCACCTGTGTGACCTTGTGCAGATTACCTAAACTCCTCATCTGTAAAATGAGAGGAATAACTGTACCTCTGTCATGGAGTTACAATGAAGATTCAATGAGGTAAAAATAAATGAAGCAGTTACTGTTGGCTAAAGGAACTAGAAAAAGAACAAAGCCCAAAGTGAATAGAAGAAAAGAAACAATATAGAGCAGAAATAGATGAAACAGACACTAAAAAACAATAGAAAAGATCAGCAAAACTAAGAGTTGGTCCTTTGAAAAGATAAACAAAATAGATAAATCTTTAGCCAGACTCATCAAGGAAAAAAAGAGAGTGGACCTAAATAAGTAAAATCAGAAATGAGAGTGAAGTGATACCACAGAAATAGAAAGAAGAATACTATGAATAATTATACACCAACAGGTTGGACAACCTAGAAGAAATGGATAAATTCCTAAAATACACAGTCTTCTAACACCCAATCAGAAAGTAACAGAAAATCTGAACAGACCTATGACTAGAAACGAAATTGAATCAGTAATCAAAAATCCCCCTCAAAGCCAAAGTCCAGGACCAGACAGCTTTCCAGGTGAGCTCTACCAAACATTTAGAGAAGAATTAATACCTGTCCTTCTCAAACTAATCCCAAAAAATTGAAGAGGAGGGAAAGCTTTCAAATTCATTTTGCAAGTTCAACATTACCCTAATACCAAAACCACAGACAGACAGTACAATAAAAGAAAATGACAGGAATATCCCATATGAATAAGGAATGCAATAATTCTCAACAAAATATTAGCAAAACAAATTCAGCAATACATTAAAAAGGTCATATACCATGATCATGATCAAGTGGCATTTATTCCAGGGAAGCAAGGATGGTTTAATATTTGCAAATTAAATGACATTATATACCACATAAACAGAATGAAGGATAAAAATCATATTATCTCAGTAGATGTAGAAAAGGCATTTGAAAGAATTCAACATCCACTTATAATTAAAACTCTCAACAAAGTGGATATAGAAGGAACATAGCCTCAGTATAATAAAGGCCATCTATGACAATCCCACAGCTTATGTGCAGTGCTGAAGAGCTGGAAGCTTTTTCTCCAAGATGAGGAATAAGACAAGGATGCCTACTCTCACCACTTTTATTCAGCATCGTATTGGAAGTCCTAGCCAGAACAATTATAAGAAAAAGAAATAAAAGGTATCCAAATTGGATAAGAATAAGTAAAATTGTCACTATTTGCAGATAATATGATCCTATAGGTAGAAAACCCTAAAGACTCTACCAAAAAAATTTTAGAGGTAATAAATGAATTCAGTAAAGTGGCAGGATACAAAATCACTATGCAAAAATAACTGTTGTTTTTCTATATACATATAGAAAACATTATCAGAAAGAAATTATGAAAGTAGTCTCGTTTACTATTGCCTCAATAAGAATAAAATACCTGGGAATAAATTTAACCAAGGAAGTAAAAAGAACCATAAATTGAAAACTGTAAGACATTAATAAAAGAAATTGAAGAAAACACAAATAAATGGAAGGATATACCATTCTTGTGAATAGGAAGAATTAACATTGTTAAAAAGTCCATACTACTCAAAGCAATGTACAGATTTAATGCAGTCCCTATCAAAATACCAATAGCATTTTTCACAGAACTAGAACAAATAATCCTAAAATTTATATGGAACCAAAAAAGACAGAATATCAAGAAATAAGGAAAGGAAGACACTTGAATAAATATTTGGTATAAAATTGAAACAATTTCTGCCTTATAATTTTGTGATATACCTTAAAGGTGATCTATTTGCCTTAAGTAATCTTACTGATTATAGATAGTTCTGAGTTTGAACTGGAAACATAAGCTCCCACCCAAATCTGTGAGCTAAAGTAAATATGCTTACATGTCACACACAACTATCTCCTTACAACATAAGAAGTATAGATAACATATTCTTCAAAACAGCTCTGTTACTGTAGTGTGTGTTTTATGAGTTTGTACTATTCAAAATCCAGTGTATCTGTACTACAGCCCATCTGAATTTGGTATGCCCGCTTTTCAGTTGCTCAGTAGCCACATGTGCTTTAGTAGCTACCATCTTAGCTAACACAGATTTGAGCTAAGTCATCTCATTTACAGACTGAAAACTCAAATTTATGGTTATAAATCCAATTTTATTTGTTATTACCATTTAAAATGACATGTTAAAATGGCCATATCTAATTTTCTCAAAGTTTCCAGGTATTATGCTCATTTTAAGTATATTTCTAGATTTAATATTTATAATTGGTAAATAAAAGTACATAGATTATATTTCTAATAAAATAACTAACCTGGTTTGAACATAATTTTGTGTTCCTTATAATCTGTGTAGCTCAATTGAGTATATGAGGGCTATCCAGCAAAAATCCAGCTATAAATGCCTCTGTTTTTCATATTACTTGGATGGATACTTTCCAGACAGAACTTGTATAATCTCAAATGATTTATATATAATTGTGTATAAGCTACCCCAATATTAATGATAACCACTGACAGTCAACTCTTCTCATGTGACAAAATTACAGAGGATAAGCATACTTATATACATTTTAATATTACAAATGTGTACACAATAAATACAGATTAATTTATTCTCATATGCCACATAAGCTTTCTTGACTTTATTTTGGTAAATTAATATACCCTGTGGTCATAAAACTATTTTGTTGTGTTTTATCATTAAAGTTTTAAATTTTTTCTCTTCACATACAGGCTATTAATCTACCTAAAATTTATATTTGTGTATTGTATCAAAGGGATCCATCTAATTGCATTCTTTTCCTCTTGGATAACAAATTATCCCCTTATTCACTGAAGAGTCTGTTTTCCTCCCACTGACTGTAATGCCAGCTTTTCATGTGTCAAGTTTCTCTGGGTACACGGGTCCCTTTCTATGCCTTCTGTTCTGGTGCTGTTCTTTAGTTATCAGTCTCTGCAGTAATTCTACATTGTATTAATTATTGTAGCTCTAAAATAAGTGGTGTTCTGTGATAGAAAGAATCTTCTTGTGTAAGTCTTTTCCTCAGAATTGTCTGGACTATTTTTGTCCCTCTGTTCATCCACATAAATTTTAGAGTTAATTTTTCTTATTTGACAAAACAACTCTGTTGAACCTTTGATTGATTTGATTACATTGTACTTATGAGGAGCTGACTTATTTGTGATGTTGAATCTTCCCATCAATAACATTTATTTGTATTTTTAAAATACTCTTTAGTATTTTTATGATTATCTTCATAAAACTTCCACACATCTTTCACTAGGTTACTCCTTGATAGCTTAGAAATTTCATTGTTACTGTGAGTGAGATTTTTTTCTATTAATTTTATATTGGTTATTGTTGGTATGTGAGAAGACTGTTGATTTTGGTACATGGATCTTACATTCACCAATCTTGTCTTACCCTTTTATTCTAATAGTTTATATATTCCTTTGGATTGTCCATGTATCTAGAGCCACTTCATCTAAAAATAAATAGGTCTCTTGCTGTACAGTTGTTATATTAATATTTCTTCTTTCTTTTTCTGGTCCTACTGCACTAGCAGTACTCTCACTGCAGTGTTGAGTAGTAGTGGTGTTACCTGACTTGTTCATGACCACCATTATGTTTTTGTTCAGAATGATTTAATAGAATGCACATGTGGCATTTTTTTATTTAATAGACTGTATGTTTTTCTAATAAACACAAATTATAGAAATTTCTAAAGTACAAATAAAAAACAAATTAAAATCATCCATAATCACAGCACCCAGAGATGATCCCTATTTGCATTTTGGTCCATGACAGAATACAATTCAGGTTTTAAAAACTAGTCTAAAATTGGCAAAATTACTCTTAAAAAACCATTAAGTCACACATGAGTATATGTGGGCTATCTGGAAAAAGTCCAGCTATTGTCCTTATATTTAGGCTGTCCGGAAAAAATCCAGCATGCATGCTGCATGAGTGTGTGTACGTGTGTGTGCATGTGTGTGCTTGCGCTCGCACTCGCTGTCCAGAAAGGATCCAGCCATTAATTCATTCACTTTAATGAACGTGAACAGCTTCTGTTACATATGCCTATGTGTTTGTGTAATCCTCCCTATACACATTATACTGTAAAATGACAGAGAAGAATATACATGAATATACAGTTCTCTAGCCTTTTCACTATACTTCTAGAGTTAAAGAACAACCCCATTCTATATTACTCTCTCACAGTATGCCAGACATTATACATCTAGTTGAATTCAGGACAGTAAATACATGGATCAACTCCAGTGTGTGTATTATGCCACCTTATTGACTTGTGCACCTATGCTTGTGTAAGGTGTACCATATTTTATAAATACTGTTGTGTGTTTTCTTGCTTAGGCCCATAATTGGCATTTCAAAAATGGTGCCCTCTGGTTTGGTGGTTACCTGGAGAGGGGGGAGGAGGTGGGGAGGAGAGTTGTGGGGGGAGGTGGGAATGGGCACTGGATATATGGTGGTAGAGGGGGAGCTGATTATGGGTGGTGGGCACATAGTGCGATGCATGGGTGATGTGATGTGGACTTGTGCATCAGGAAACTATCTAATTGTTACCAACCAATGTCACCCCATTAAATTTAACAATAAAAAATAAAAATGGTGCCCTCTGTAATACAAAAACAGCAATTGAAGAACAATAAGAATTCTCACATTCCAAGAAAATACATATATTATTCATTCTAAGTCCTTTCAGGAGGACAACCAATGTCACCTAACCAGCAGAATAATGGATTGATACAGTCTCAGGTGCATGTAGGAAATTTAGTAAATGATTTAAGAACATGAAGGGAAACTGTTAAAATAACAAAAATCAGACATAAAATCCATGTTAGTCAAGCTTCTAAAATGCTATTGTAGGGGGAAGCCGGGATGGCTCAGTGGGTTGGGTGCTCACTTTGCAGCGCCGGGGACCGAGGATCGAATCCCGGCCCGGCCCGTGCGGAACCATATGCTGAACTGGGAGCTCCCCCAGTTCAGTTCTCTCTCTGTCTCTGTATCTCTCTCCCTCTCTCTCTCCTCTGTCAAAATAAATAAATAAATAAAATATATATAAAATGCTATTGTTCATAGGTCTTAGAAACTACTTCCCTCCCTTACTGAATTTGTGAAGGTCAAAAACCAAGTAGAATACCAGAGTGGCAGTGGTACATAACTGTAATTTCCCTATGCCGTAGAGTTTGGAATTGAGTTCTGAAGAGTGAAAGCGGAATTGTGGGCTGCCCGAATGTCTTTTCCATCACAGCTGGGACGCTTAAACAGACTCACTCGGGTTTTTCCCTCAACATATGTTAGTCATGGGCTTACCCACCATGTTTCAGTCTCTATCTTCAACATATTATTTGTTAGCAAAAGTATCCTAACATGGGCCACAGCTTGTTAGTGATTTTTCTGTAAGTGTTCATTATCATAGGTATGCCATTATTTGGCAATTTGAAAGCCATCATCATCCCAAGAACTGAGAATTGTATCTCACCTTCAAATAATGGTAAAAATAACTTTGGATGATGAGCTTAAATCTCAAATTGGGTTACTTGAGGTCACTCAAGGCCAAGAAAGAACTGACAAGGAAACAGATTTCAGTTTTATAGAAGCACTAATTGTGTTACATTTGCTTTTTCTTTCAGAGATTTAGTTAATTATCTAAATGTTTTATCCTCTGCTTAGTAAAGGGTTTACTAGGTGATTATACATACATTCCTGGTTTAATCTAATTTAATGCATTTTCATTGATGGAATCATGCCCTTTTTTTAAGGTACCAGTATGTAATTGTCTTAACTCAAGTTTTTCCCAAGAAGACAAAACTGAAACTGGAATGTAGTTAGTTCTTTTGCTTCACAAGTATTCAATTGAGTACATAAAATTTCTTACCTTTCATGAACTAATGGATATTTCATAGAAGTTGGCTTTAGAATATGGTATAAACACAAAATATTGCTGGTGACAGAACAGTTTGTATTTCTTGACTAAATTTTATTGATATCCCCAACTGTAAATGAATATGACTGACATTTATCTAAAAGTAATATATACAGATGCATCAGTTATCTAGAGGAGTCACCTTAGTAGATTAGGCATCGGTTCAATAATGTTTAAAACACTTTAGAAATTCTTCTATAACAATTGCCTATATGGGAAATGACTATATAACTTTAAAAAAAAAATCACTTTGGAAGATGCCATATTTAGCTAACGTTCATATATTCAAAAAAATTATCTCTAATGTTGACTGACACAAGTTTCTGCCCATCACTGTAAGATATGTATTCTTCATACTTCTGGGTTGTTTTGGAAGTTTTTTAATCTTTTATCTGTCGCCTGAGGACATTCCACACGGTAGAATCTTCAGCTGTTTTTTCCTCCACTATTTCCTTCAGCTATTTCATTCAGATTTACAACACAAGCTGTCTTAACTTCTAGGTAAATAACTCGAAGGTCTTTATCTCAGCCCTTGTCTTCTCTGCCATATGGCTGTCTAGCCATCATCTCCTCAAACTTGCCTTGTCTAAAACCAAACTTACATAACTCCCCTTCTCTTCAACCTGACTCTTCCTCTTAATCTGCCTGTTCACTACAAACATATTGTCACGGCACCAACCATTTTAGCTGAGAAACATTAAATTACCTTGGACTGTTCTCCACCAAGCTCGTATGATCCTCTCTTGTGTGTTCTTCAGGCCTCTTTTTTTCCCCATTGTCACTGCCACCTCCCTAGTTCCAGTCACTCTGTCCCTCCCTGACTATTCTAACAGTTTCCTCGTTGATTTATCTGCCTCTATTTGAAACCCTCTCCATTTCAATGCCACCTGTATCCTCTGGATGTAGGATCTTGCTATATCAGTTATTCCCTCTCCTCTGCCTTCAGAATCTTCTCATTTCACCTCTTTCTCCCCAGTCTTTATATAGATACTGTATATGCAAGTCTCCCCAAACCTAAGAATCAATTCTGTGACTCTGGACAGCAGTCTCTACTTCATTACCTCAAGTTCACCCTTACACTGTTGCCCACTCCACTCTCCTAAACCCCTCACTCAGTCCCAAATGTGTCAATTTGCTGATTGACAAATCCAGTGGACACTGCTTAGTCTTCAGGTCACCAGATTCTTGCCTATGGTTGGCTGTTGCTGATAACTTGCTCCTGAAACTCCGCTGGTTCTCTCCACAGCCTCACTTTTCCAACCATCTCTTCTGAGAGCTCTTTTCATCTTGGCCATCGTAAATAGTGGTGTTTCTGAGGGTTCCATTCTCAGCCCTTTGTTCTCACTCTGCATGTTTTTTATCTACTTTTGCTTTTTTAATTACCACTTATAAGCTTAGGACTTTGAAATCCCTGATACAAAGGGATCTGTATCAGGTAGATCCTGGCCTGGATGCTCTAGCAATGGCACCCCAAAACTTCAAGTATCTTCTCTCCCCTAAATCTCTTCTTAGTGTATTGTACATCTCAGGCACCCAGTCCCCCAGACCAGAATTATGGAAGTCATCCTTCCATTTTTCCATCTCTTTCATCACTTCCTCTTTTTTTCCTCTTCTCCAACTCATCCATCTTCCAGTATTAACACCTCAACAAGAACCAGTGTGAGTTCTGAACCAATCTTTGTTCCTTCTGCGTATGTACTTTATAAGTCGTAGCATGTCCATGAATTTCTCACTTTTATAATAACCTTTTTAATACCATTACCCGACTAACAAATAAAATGACCATCATATTTCATTTTGCATAATACAAACACAAATATAACACCAAGAAAGAAAATGTTGTAGTGGCCACCAAATTAGCCAATATAAGGAATACCTTTAAATAAATATAAATTAAAACATAAATAATCTTTTCTTACTTGACAGGAACTTTTAGCACTCAGTCCTACATTTTGCATTTCAACTGGTGTTGCTCTACAAGAGATGCTTGCTTCCTCCTTTCATTCTAGAAACATTTAGGCTACCTCCCAGCTGGATGTCATATCAGAGATGCTGTCTGGGGAATATATGTACTGCGTTGGCCCAGAGCTCAAGTGAACCTTATTCTAAATATCAAGTTTATCACCTCTTTTGAACATTTCTAATCCTCGCTAATCTGTATTACAGACACATTTCTATAATTTTTAGTAATTCAAAGTTTAGGTTTTATTTTATTCTATTAGCTTAGCCAAGGATTCTGCGTTTATCAATAGCTGGCGGCATAGGTTTCAGAGCAGCAGTTTTAAAAAATGGTTTTATTTTTAGAGAATTCCTAATAGACCTAATTTGTGTTTTTTCTTAATCTCATTTTTCTCATGTGTGTAGAGCTGCCTTTATTTTAAGGTTTATGCAGAAAGATAGACATATCTCCAAATTGAAGTTTTTTTCCTTCCATCTGAGCCAAGGCTGATAATGAAGTTGGGGAATTAAGTGGAAGAGAGTTAACAACCATCTAGACCAGCAGAACTCCCCGGAGATGCAAATGGCTGCAGTGGACATACAAGTCTAAGAGCAGCCAGGGAGAAAATCAAACTTCTGGATAAGGGAACCATCAGCTGCCTTTCTTAATTAGAAATAAGACATGCACACAGCCTAGAGTAACCCAAACTTCGTCAAGTGGTTGTATATTGAGAAACACTGATTGTATCTAGCCTTTGAAGAGAGATTAAAACCAGCCTCAGAAGGCATACGAGGACACTAGTTGTATGTCAGTCTCTTCGGAGGCGAGGCTTTGATATGTGCATTTTACATGCTGTGTCACTTGATCATTTCCCATTTTTTTAAAGGGTTAAAATTACCTGCAGTTGCTTCTGTTTTAACAGCTTTATTGAGATATAGTTCGCACACCGTACAACTCAGTCATTTACCACATACAGTTCAGTGGCTTTTAGTACACAGTGTCATGCATCCGGCATCACAGTTAATTTAGAACATTAAAGAAGCCCCACTTGTCTTAGCCATCACTCTTCAATCTCACCAGCCCTAGGAAACCAGTCATTTTCTCTCTTATCTCTGTAGAGCTATTGGTGAGAGAAA
>PVKE010027606.1:0-21494 GCA_004027555.1 Craseonycteris thonglongyai | reverse complement strand
TGGATAAATAAACATGTTTCATTACAAGGTATTTGGGACATTCATTTAAATAAATCAGAAATGTTTCCTCAGTGGCAATGAAGTCAAAGATGGCTGGCTACTTCTGATGAGGATGTGATACACACTACTGGCTTGTTAAAATAATTAAACTATGTAAAATCAACTAGCAAAAATCAGACAAAAGATATGCCTCGAATTTCAGGTGAGGCACCATTAAGCACTAAAGTTGGATTGGTGCTTCTCAGCAAAGTAAAACAAAGGGAAAATATAGTGGGTCATTTTGTCACTTTCTAGATATAAGAAATACAAGTTTGCCTCATATTAAGTGTTAGGAGTTATTTATCACGTCAATTGTTACAGCAAGGATGCTGGAAAACCCCAAAACAGCCTTTTAAATGGCTGCTCTTCATCCTAATGGCCTATCCCCTTGCTATGGAGAAAAGTGCCAGCAAAATGATGCAGGAGAAAAGTATAAGAACACTAGACAACGCAGAATGTTGTTAATACTGACGATGCTCATGTTAGTCATATGTGCGGTACACGTTCAAAAGCATTTTCACCATTTTCTAGTTCTATCTCATACCATCCTGTGTGGATGGGTAAGACAGCTTATCTGTTGGAAGACACTGGACTGTAGGAAACAGAAAACCCAACCCAAATAGCTAGAATAAGAACTGTTTTTCCACACACATAAAAAGAACTCCTGAGATGAAATGAGTCCAGGCCGCTTGATCCAGCAGCTGAACAGTAACATCAAGGGTATTATATATCTTTCTTTACACTCTGCTGTCCCTTACATGTTGGTTTGTCCTCTTAGGCCAGCTCATGGTTCAAAGATGGCTGCTGCTGGATTCCAAGCACCACATAAAGACAATCAGAGACAGACACTCTACTTTTCTTCTCTCTTCCAATGTAAGAAATCTTTTCCCAGAAGCACCCATACAAATTTTCCCCTAGTGCTGAACTGCCCAGACCTGGATACTGGAATGAGAAGTGAAATTATCATAACTGGTTAGACTAATAGAGATATACCCCTGAAACTGAAGTCCACTTGGAAAGTGAACACCTACATGAAATCAGGGCTGTGCCAGCAAGCATGAGGGGTGAGCTGACAGATAGGAGTTGATATCTCCTGTTTACCAGCCCCTTAATCAAGTCTTCATAGAATGCTTTGTTCACAACCTGTGCTGTGTGACTTGATTTGAGGCATTGGGGGGCAGGGGCGGGGGCGGGTTCTACAAAAGAATTACTATAAATCACTCTTATCTACATGAGACAAGACAAAACAGAGAAACAGAAGAGGAAGGAAACCATGCCATGGGCTTCCTCAGGGAGAGCAAGCATGCCTGATGGCCACAGACAACCTGGAGTGAGCAATCTTAGAGACGTTCCACCAAGGATTTTGGTGGCTTAGTTCAAGTATGATAAACAGAAGACAGAACAACACTTCTCCCATGAGATTTTTAAAGCTCTTTCTGATGCCAACCAAAAAGATAAGCTTTGTTTATCTTCACGGAGGTGACAAGTCAAATGCTTACTTTCCTTAAAATGGAAGGAGTGCTTTTATTCCATTCATAAGCCCTCATGTTTTAAGTGAGAAGAGCTTCATGTGATGTTCTAACGTGCACTTTATTCTTCAAATTTCTATTGAAGCACCTACTGCAGCCATCTTCAGAATCCAGAGGATTTTTCTTGTCATTTTTTTCCTCTTTAACAGTTATGATTCATCTCTATAGGATAAGTTCATCCTGGATGGAGATAAATGTGTTGCACTAATGCACAATGGTAGCAGCTCTTCAGTACAAAAAAAACACTTTTCTGCATTTGAAATCTTCAACCCTGACTGCTTTCCTTATACTCGAGCATAATTAACAATCTCTCTGGGATATAGGAACCAGGAAGCAAAAAAGGCTCTGCTTGTAAGGGGTGGGGAATAAAAGGGAAGGGATCTCAGCAGGGTGGGATGAGAGAGCACACAATCCAAGCAGCTCTGGTGTGGCTCTTTTCAAAATTCCAACCAGCCACAATCCCCTCTCCATGACATATTTCTGGAGACCGAGGAAAGCATTTTACACCCTGGACCTCTCAGGTGACTTCGGGAAAAACTGTTTCCCAAAAGTCAAGAAATCAATAAAGGTCAGTAGTCAAACTAACCTGATAAAGACAAAGCTGAAGCTAAACGGGTATTGACTCTTTCTCCCTTAGCATATGTAGAGTTTTATTTTTATTCTAGACTTCCTTGAGATGGAAGTAAAGGTAAATAGCACCTGGACATACTATAGGCACTCACAAGTCACCCAGGAAAATTTCATGTTCTAAAACTGAATAATTAAACTTTCCATATTATCATTCTAAGCTAACAACATAGACTGAGAAGAATACTTTACCTAGGAATAAAATACTATACATCCATATTCACACTCACAATGGACTAAAAGTGAAAATAGGCTCCTTGGTGAGACAAAATCATAACTGTTATTAAAAGATGACAGTCTCTTGACTACATCAAATGTACATTCCCATCTATCAACTGTATTCTGCAGAGGCAAATGGCAAGATGCTTAATATTAATGGACACACACAAGCAAGCACACACCAATGCAAACAAAGGATGCAAACTATGACTGCTAGGACAAACAGAACTTGAGATGCCATTAGTCACATTTATAGGGTGTTCTAATCCTATAAAGCAAAGGGATTTACAGCCAAAGCTGGCGATTCAAGGCTCAGTCTGTCACCTAAGGCAGGTCACTGGACCTCACTGAGTCTTACATTTTTTTATTCATAAAGTGGAGACAATAAGTACTTGCCCTGCCAATTCACAGCTTTGTGGGAGATTAAAACAACCTCTACATAGGAAATTAACACTAATCTATATACAGAGCTATCTGACTGCAAAGGGCTACTCTTTTACTACATGCTGGGTATGGCTCAGCCTACAAGCCAAAACAGTAACAGCTTACCAAGAATTCTCCCTTTTATAAATACCTATGGCTGCAAGCCATCATACAGTTTGGGCTATCTAAAAAGGGGAAAAAGAGAGAGAGAGGAGAGGGGAGAAAAGAAAAGGGGTCCTAATTCCCCTGAACAAAAAAGTGACTTATGTTTTAGGACAAAAAAACAACAACAAAGAACCCGTTTCCCTTCAGCATACAGACCACAACAGTAAGGAGTAGCTGATTAAGGAGGTCATAAATGGCGCTGCAGTTATTACCCCTTTACCTGATAATTTATGTGGTACACAGCAAGCCTTTGTTGATCTAAACCAAACACCAGTCTTCCGCCTCAAGCATTTCAGAGCTAGGGTGTCTTTCTCCTCCTAGAACAATAGAAGTGTTTGCTTGTGGACCTCCTCCCTCATGGACCATGGAGCTAAAAAGGCTCAAGGATTAAGTGAAAATGACCAGCTGGTAAACCTGGGCTCAATTCCATGATTTTAGTTATCCAAAAAAAAAGTAGAGTACGTGGTACTGAGTATGTAGTAATGTGTCAGGCGCTGGGCTGGCTACAAAGGATTCAGAGACACAGAAGACAGACCCACTAACCTCTGAACTGCTACCCAAGCCACTGCCAGCACTGGCACTGCAATGGGAGACAACAGGTTACTGCTGAGAAAAGTCAGAATGGCTCTCATTGCACTGGTTCTTTCTTTCACCAAAAGGCACTTCTTTCATATTAGTGGTTCTCAACCCAGTTACACACTGGAATCACCCAGGAAATTTTTTTTAAATGTCAATGTCTGGGCCCCACGCTAGAGCAACTATATATCTGAAATTGTGGCCCAGGCATTGGAATTTTTGAAAAGCTCCCCAAGTAATTCTCATGTGACCCCAGGGTTAAGAGCCACTGTTTTAAGTCTTTCTATCTAAAGAAGGTTTCTGCTACATGACAGATGGCAGTAATTCATTTAACAGAAGAGGTCTAAAACTGTTAAAAGGACATGTGGCCTCATTCATATAGATCACAAAAATACTTCTAAAAAGATAACTGCCTGAAGCCTAAAGAAAGATCTATTTATGGAGAAAGAGAGGAGAAATATGTCTACTGACATATTTCCTGGGCCACTTGAGAAAGAAAATCCTCTCTTAAATTAAGAACTTAAATTACTATCCACACAAAATCACCAGTGAAAAGGAACCACAGAATGTAGTGCAAGTTCCTTCTGCTTAAGTAAGGCTCTATCTCACCAACCTATTTTTTGAACTAGCCACTAAAAGTGTCATTTTGCAATCTCCAAAACAGATGCAGACTTCAATTCCAAAGCAGATCAGAAAATACACAGATACATAAGCAGTAACTGTCCCAAACTTATAAAATCGAGTCAGAGTCAGAACTATGGCCCCTGGAAATGCTACACACTACAGTCCTTATCCAGCTGCTCCCTTTCTGTGGCCTTACAAATATTAAGGGAAGCGTGATGATGTTCAAAGAAAGCAGATACTCAAGTGGCTTATCCAGGAAGGCAGGTTCTCAGAACAGAGGTATTATGGAGCTGAAGGAAAGAGCAGACATGCAGTCCAACCAAGATAAAGAGGATAAATCTAGTGCTTGTGTCTATTTCTATAGGATTTATACTTCTGCCACAACAACTGATCATAAAGTACCAGCTCCTACAAACAAAAATAATAATGATTTATGATGTCATTATATGTCACAAGTATCAGTGACTGACTTATTGAGTATTTATATCCAGTGACTAAGCTAAGCAGTAAACATGTATATATCATTAAATCCTCACAAGATCTCTGTGAGGTGGGCATCGTTATCCCTATTTTACAGATGAAAAAACTAAGGCAAAGAGAAGGAAGGTCTTGGTCAAAATCATACAGCTAGAATTTGAAGTCAGACCATTTCTTCAGAATACATCAGTCTACATTCTCTAGAAGTACTTAGCAAAAATCACCTGTTCATATGAAACATTTACCTTTTTCCCCATGTAACTGAGAACTTCCTGTCTTTTTTTCCAAGTAGTAATCATAAACTTCTCCAGCATTTAACAAGCACTTCCTTGTATGGTCACATAAAGTCAAGGTCATGACATGGTGTAGCCTGAGCTGAGGATGAGTGAATGATCCCGTGCTGAAACCTGCTGATCACTAGGCCTCGCACTGCATTATAAGTTCGATGTGTTAGATTTCCCTAATAAACACAGCAGTCCACAGTTAAATACACAAACCAGTAACTGAGAAGACTTGTATTAACAGCAGGGATAAATCTACTAATTTGATGATAGACTATGTTGGTGGACTTTAGCTGCTATGGGACATATGTTTAGGCATCTTTTCATCGCTGCTGTTGAAACACAGCACAAGCAGGCTCCTCTCAAGGGCTACCTACCTAAACAATTCCCCATGCTTCCATAAGCGGCTACACTGAGTGGAGTTCAGACTTAATGAGGCATAAGGCCTATCCCATGCTGGCCAACTACTGTCCTGACAGTCTCAGTTCCAGGTGTAACCTGACACCCGGCAGTGTATGTCTGTAGCTCCTCCTCCAAAGAGGGAGCAAGGCAGCAGAAGCAGCACATCACACCGGAGGAGCTGTGAGACAAGGCAGAGGAGAGTAAAATTGCTGAAAAGGAAATTCAGGTGTGGAGGCGGAATGACTTAGTTTTACAGTGCTGCCCATTTCCTAACATTACCAAGTACCAACATGCTTGCTAGAAAGAATTAAAAAACAAATGGCTTACACTAAACCTCAAGGTTCCCCATGTAGTGGTACTCTTCCCTTTCCCCTTCTCCCTGGCATTCCATTTTCGACTCATTTTCGTCTTTTGTAGAATGACCTTTGCAGTAAGTGTGCTGAAGTAATGAACAGGACCTTGCAAAGCTCCATGTTCTAAAATTTCAACCTTCAGCACCGAAGCGCAACAGGAACGGGGGTCATATGTACCTTCTTATGGACCCAGGATCAAAGGCTCCATTCTCATCTGTGATTGCTGGATCAAAGGTCCGCAAAGAAAGCAGCTCAGCCCTTGTGTCTACCTTGGGGTGGGGCAACATGCTACATGTTCCTGGGCTGAAACTATTAAGCTCTTCCAAACACAGTTTCCCCAAACAAACTTTAATGTCCTACATTATTGTTTCCCTTTCTCTTAACACCTCCCAGCAGTCAAGACTTTTTGCCAAGATCAACAATTGCCCAACACTAAACAAAATATATCATTCCATTTTACAAAGTTTAGCCATCTAGAGCAGAAAAAGAAAGGGTTAGGATTTGCAGGCAGATTTGAGTCAAATCTTAAATTTACTCCTTCCTAGCTATGTAACATTTAGACCTTCTGTAAAAATGGATCTCCGTATCATTAAAATGGTGATGGTAAAGATCTACCAATGACTGTGGTAAGGATTTTATCAAACCGCTTATGGAAGACACTGCCTAAGGTCTGTATTTCTTCCCTTCCACTCCAACCACCATGAACCTACTGCTGCTCACAACACCATTGTTCAAGAATTGCACTAGTCCAAACCTTGTCATCTCTATTACAATTAAGACGATCTCCTAACCCTCTACTTCCATGCAGTCCTTGATTCCCCTGTGATCAGATTCATGATACGTAACTCTGACGTTTCCTCCCTGTGTAATAATCTTCAGTGGCTCCTTTCTGCCTTTTAAAGGAAAACAAAAACTTACTAGACTTAAATCTATATTTCCTCACACCCCCACTTCTCTAATCGACCCATCCCACCCCCACCCCCATTTTGATTCCCAGCTCCCTCTCTTCAGCATACACAAAGCACTTCATATATACTGGGCACTTTACCTATGTAGGGCAACTCATCCCTTTTTCCATACAGTTAGTCCTATTTTTCATGAGTGCCACAGGCCTCCCACTTTTAAAGTGGTGACCCAAAGAAATCCTCCTCTTAGAGCATGACTTGATTAAGCCTCTCCAGGTACAAGATCTCTGGCCCCAATAATTAACTGCACACCTGCCAGGGGACATAAAAGAGATGAACTCATACTAGAATCAACTAGAGAAACCTAGTTTTCTTTTTCACAAAACTGCCTACATTTTTTTACTTTATTTTACATTTCTTTTTCTTGGCCAGAGGTTGAGTTCATGTTCTCTCTGTAGTTAATGAAGCTCTTTGAAGAAACAGACCCCTTACCATCCCATTTGCACTCATTTAGGCTACTCTCCCTTCTTCTCTCCTATTTGTTCCTCAAAACCTGGTTCAATACTCTTCTTTCTCTTCCCTCCCCTTCCCTTCCTTTTTCTTCCCTCCCCTTCCCTTCCCTTCTCTTCCTCTCTCAGAAAACACTGCTTTGAGGATTCCCTGCTCCCTCCTCCTCTGACCACTCACACACTGACAGCTCAGTTTAGCACCCTACTGTAGAGAACCTTATTCTCTCCTTTTCTGTCAGCAGCCCGGAATTCCATTGCCTTGTTCACTAATTTATTGCCCTACAAGTGTTCAGCCTAAAGCAGAGGTCCTTAAACTTTAACATAAATCTGAATCACCTGGAGAGACTGTGAAACCCCCTCCAAGGTTTCTAATTCTTTTGCTCTGGAGTGATGCCTGAGAATCTGCAATTAACAAGTTTCCAGAGGATGAGGATACTACTCATCCGGGGAGCACACTTGTAGAACCACTGACCTCAACTTCTCTTTCCCCAACGGCACTTTTCTTTTATTTCTCACAAAGCTGGCACAGCGTAGGTATCTGATAAATATCTCTAATTGACAGACTGCCTTTCCATCTCATTTCCTCCTGGCTCTGGAACCTA
The DNA here is from genome assembly GCA_004027555.1 of Craseonycteris thonglongyai. NCBI lineage: Eukaryota > Metazoa > Chordata > Mammalia > Chiroptera > Craseonycteridae > Craseonycteris > Craseonycteris thonglongyai. Next base: position 13,763 of record PVKE010027606.1, on the reverse strand, counting down.
TAGAACAGTCCACAATGGAGTGCCACTGTAAAAGCAGCTCTGTATCAATACTGCGTTTTTTTCTATTACTTCCAAGCAGTGCCATCCGATTTGAGTGAAGCAAAGCACACCTCATAAATTCCATAAAATGCAGCAGCAATTAACCTCGTGGGACAAGAAACAAAAGTCTTGGGTAGAATAGTGTCCTTTGATAAATATGAGTCCTATATGCCTCAAGACTGGGTCATATGTACGGATAATAAAGCTCCCTAAAGATTATGCCAGTTTCTTAGCAACTTCCCCCACATGCCTGCTACCCACTGTGTGCACCACAAACCAGGCAACTAATAGCTTACATAGGCAGCCCAGCACACCAGACAGTTCACAGGGATCTGACTGTCTCCTTTAAGGACAGTTAAAAACAGCATCAGGGGGAAAATAAAGGTTGAAAGAGTGCCTAGAATTTTCTAAAGAGATGTTTAAGGAACCGCTGAAGATGGAAGGCAACTAACTATGCCTTTGCAACACTTATTCATACCTCCTTACAGAAGTCAGTGAAACTGAACCTAAAGACCATTTCTTTGGCTCATTTCCTCAGGCCTGCTTTGGAAATTGGAAGAAAGGGTGAGCAGGTGGCAACAATGCCAAGGAAGGTTCCTTGATTTGGATCAAAAATCTCATTTGTACTTACAAAGGAAAACCCATCACCACAGCATGGGTGTATTGGCTATGCTACCCCACTCCCTCCCATTTGAAAGTCATTTCCATTAAAAGCCACTTAATTAAGAACAAAGGTGACTTGCCGGGTCCCACAGCACTGTTTCCATAGAACTCATGCACAACCAAGATCTCTGCTTCTGTCCTTCGTCAGATCTGCCCATTCTGATAGATTGGTTGTTCCCAAGGAAAACTAGGAGAGGGAACTTTTCCACTACTCAGCAAAAACTCAGAATTTACTTATTAAACATAATCAAATTTTACAAGGCACTGAAGTGATAACCCCCAAGCAGAGAGCCCATGAGGTGATAAATGTGAACACAAAGGTCACATACCCAGGAGTTTATGAGCACTGAAGATGTTTATGGCCATCCACTCAGCTAGAAATTTGCTTTCAACCTTACTCTCTTCCTTATCACCCACTATATTATTGTTCTCCAATTATTTTGGGAAAATCCAAAGCAAAGAGGACTATAAAAGAGCTTTATGAGACTGCTGAGCCAAATCACTATGCCAGAAACAAATCAATGCTTCGAAGAGTTCTGAATACAATTAGAGGCAAACAATAGTTTGATGCGTCTGGTATCCTCCCTCCAAACCAGTATTGCATAGATTAAAAGATTACAGATATTCCTCTCTGTTCCTTAATATTAATAGTGATATAAAGCACATTTAATAAACCCAAACTGCCACAGCCCTACGTTGTATTACGGGTCTGGTTCTTCATAAACTGACATGTACATGCAGACTCAGTTTAATAATATACAATCTCAGGTCAATCAAAATCTACCCTCACCAGCTCTCTATTTATTATCGCTTTTGCCACAACCTGCACCCAATCAGATGCTGCCCTAAAACTCTCTTGGCTGGCAGCTGCACAAAAATCTGCACAGCATCAGCATAACAAGTGACAGGTCTCCCCATCAATTACAGCTCTGAGGGAAAGACAGCTTCAGCAGGGACATAACCCCACAGTCACACACCACCTTAGTTTCTGACGGACCATCAGATCAGAAAGGAAACTGTCATCAATGGAGAAAAGGAACCCTGCTCCTCCTCATTAGCCAGGATTTTCTTTTCTTTTCTTTTTTTCAATGTACATCAAGGAATAATCATGGGCCAACTCAACTCTGACAGCTCCTTATGTAAATGGCATTTAAATGCAGGCAAACAGCTCACAAACAAAGAGGCTGCAGTTAGGTTGCTGTTCACAGGCCCATGCAGATCTAATGTCCATGCTGTGGGTCTCTCTAGGTTTTCTCTCCTGCCAAATGGCCAGAGACTTGACAATGAACACAAAGGCGTTATTACGGGGCTTCGCTGAGAATGGGGATGAGGATGGGGGCTCCTGTTGGAGTCCAGAGGCAGGTTCTCCTGCAGGGATGGAGTAGCAGGTCCTTGTGGACCACCCATATGTCCAGGCAAGACTCTTGCATCCAGCGAGGCCAGGCTGGAGTTTTGTCTCATCACTCCACTTCTGCACAGGCTCTTTGCCCTTTTATAGCTCTTAATTCAAATTCTAAGTTCTTTCAGGTCAACTCAAGGCCCACTTTCCCCACAAAGTCCCTATCATTCACCACCCCACAGGAACCTACTCCATCGGATTTCTTGTGGCACTCACAAGGAATTCACTGCACACCAGAGCACTGAAATCTCTCTTGTCCTGAACAGTGCTCCAGCTGTTAAATGCAGGTCTTATTTCACCAAATAACCACTAGGTTCCCTTGGGCAGATATATCCTATGTCTTCTTCCTCCCTCATACAGGGTGTACACAAAGTGTACATAAGACCTGGTACATGAAATACTATCTTTGGCAAGGAATGAATACAAGATATGTTACCAGTGGGAAGTGGGGGTGGAAGCAATAGGATGAGTTGCTAGAGAGCTGGGCTCTTGGTAATTAAAAGATAAATGTTCCTTCCTCTAAGCTTCCTCAGCACCCTCTTCATACTTCAGTTATCCACTTACCATACAAATATTGGTTGTGTCTTTTCATAGTTGCTTCTCACATCAGAACTACTGATTCTAAATGGCATAGCTGCATCCTAGTTTCTCTCCCTAGTGACAATGGATCAGAGTGAGCCCCTGATGATGATGACAATGACAATGATGAAGAAGAATGGCAAACATTTAATAAGTATTTACAATGTGAGAAGCACTTCACAACAACCTGTTGTAAGCATTTCACAACAGCCTTACTAGGAAGGTTCGATTACTATTACTAGCATCATTTTACTGATAAGAGAACAGAGACTCTGGGAGGCTACTTGAGGTCACAAACTTGTCTGGTTCTAAAGTAACCAACTATCTCCTGAACCAGTAAGTAAATGACATATTTAGAGCAGGAAGGTAACTGTAATATAAAGAAGCAATGAATTTGGAATCAGATGTCCCTGCCTAAAAGCTTGGCTCTGTCACTTGCTTGATAGGAGACTATAGCTGATTCACAACCTCCCTGGCCCTTGTTTTATCTACAAAAAGAATGGGGTTAATAAAACCCATCTTAAAATTCTGATGTGAACAGCAAATACATGTGAAAGCGCTTGGTAAATTGTAAAGTGCTCTACAATTCTCAGTCAATTAGGTCAAAAGTGAGTCCTTAATGAAGACCCAAAATTAGTACCATGGGACTTCTGATACTAGACAGGCTGAAGCAGGAAGGTGCAGCTTGCTTCAGCTGCGAATGCCATTCATAGAATGTGACAGCACATCAACAATGTGAAGAAGCTACCTTCTTCAAAGGTACAAAGTTGACCTTCATTTCCAGCACTCAACCGATCCAAAAACCTACCTACCCAAAAATCTCATCTTAGACAAAATAACTGAACTTAACATATAAAGTACTAACCTCAAAGTAACATCTGCTATGTCTGGGGAAGGCAGAATGTGAGTAGATATTTAATTTCCAGGGGCTGGTGGAATGAAAAGAATTTCACTGCTGAGTGAAATTTAAATGAGTTAATATACGTCGAAGCACTCAGCACCATGCTTAAAATACAGATGACCATCTCCTGATCTAGTTCCCACACCTTCCAAACCAACCATGGTGGGTCCCTATGCGCTCCATGGCTGCTGCTAGCTGCCCTGGCCCTGGCCCTGGCCCTGTCTGTGAGCCCCACGGCCAGTGCAAGCCTCAGCAAGCCTCCCCTGATGGGCGACCTGATGGATGTGGAAGTGCAGCAGGCACTCAACTTCGCCCTGAGCAAGCATAACAAGGCAGGCAACGATGCCTTCCACAGCCATGCCAAGCGGGTGGTGCATGCCCAAAAGCAGGTGGTGGCTAGGATGAACTACGTCTTGAATGTAGAGATTGTTCAAACCACATGTACCAAGTCCCAACCTAACTTAACCAGTTGTCCCTTCCATGGCCGGCCACATCTGATAAAGCAAGCACTCTGTTCTTTCCAGATATAGTGTCCCCTGTTTGAACAAGATCTCCATGGTCAAGTCCAGCTGCCAGGACACACAAAGGACGTATGACAAACTGGGCCACTCTGGCTGCCTCTCACATGCACCCCTTCCCTCTTTGTGCTCCCCCTTCCCCCAGTAGCATTCTGAAGCCTTAGAACGCACACAGAAATGACTATGCTACAAGGCAGACTGATAAGAGCTATAATAGAAGTAAAACAACATGCAGTGGGATAACAGGGAATGAAGGATTCCACGTGGTGGAGAAGGGTGGGTTCTGTTCAGTCCGGTGGAGACCTCTCAGTGTGCTGGCTCCAGGAGACAAATACAGAAGCCTTCTTGAGCATGGTTAGGTGTGTTTTGTTTTGTTTTTTCTTTTAATTGCTCTCCAGTTGAACCTGTCTCTGGAGCCCATGTTCTGCTTTTACTTTAAGCAATAAAAAGTAACAGCTTAAAAAAAACAAGAATGGCCAAAAAATATTTTCTTCTTCCCTTTTAATGATCATCAAGAAGTAAGCTTTAAGATATCAGAAATGTATGGATCCAGATTACTTGTCTCCCAAGGAGAAAGTGTGTCACAGTTAACAGCTTTACTCAGAAAATGACACCTCTCCATACCCCAAACTACGCATCATTTCTCATTTCTAGCCTCTATGGTACTTGGATTTCTGATGCAAAAGGCTTGGCTTAGCTTCCAAATAGGAAACCTGTACAACAGAGAGCATGAGTTCTCTTGGTTGGATCCAGATGGACAGTCACTCAAGTCCAAGAACCAATTACTGCCTCCAACAAGAAGTCATTTACCGACAGGGGTCTCTTAGAGTAAATTCTGTGAAAAATAGTCAGGGATGGCTCTGCTGTCTTGCTCCACTTATATGAAGAACATATACACAGCTAAAATGTGTGGTAGGTCATCACCCCAAGTTTCATTCACACATTGAAAAAACAAAAGGGTCAGAAAGCAGTCTGGAGAAGATATGAAACAGAGCAGAGCATTTTCTCAAATGTACTACAACACAGTTGCCCTGATCTTGTTTACAATAAAAAGATCTATCATCCCAAAGATGACTTTTAGACTGTTGATTCAAATATCTTGATCCTTTCAACTGGACAACTTTATCCCATATCTAACTCCCTCTTAAGGATGTATTAATAAGTACATGGAAGAAAATCCCCCAGTTTTAATAAAAAGAGGTATATTATACTGTATGTAAGATGCAAGATAAAGAGAAACAGACTGATTCCCTTTCAGAAAGTATATCCATTTTCTAGCTACAGAGGAAGGCAAGTCAGCTGCACAGAAAGAACATGGAAGTCTTTGATGCCTTATCATATGTTGGCATATTATTTGATTATTCTACAAGATGGCAGCTTAAAACCGTGTCAGAACACTACTTGTAAATATCTTTGTGGAAAAGCCAGGATAATTTGCAACTAAGGTATCACTATTTAAAAAAAATAAATATTAACTGAAAAATAACTGGCTTCTCTATCTCTAAAAAGGAACCCAGCTCAAGAAAAGAATGCCTATTATTCTTGAAGAAAAGAACTGCTGCCTTTCATTAAGATGCCATGAATGCTTTTTCTGTTGGCCACAACACTGTCAAGGGTGGGACGTTCTTGGCAAACCCTGAGCACAAAGAGAGCAGCCCTCCCCTGCAAGCACCGGGCCCCAGACATCTCCAAAGAGCAAGATCCACTCCCCACATGCCACTGGGCACACACTGTGCACACACAAAGTTCCTGCAGGTTTTTCCAAGTGCCCATCGAGCCCCCAAGTGCGCATTCACTGTGCAGGCTGAAAGCAGGGCTGTAGGTTGCAAAGAGAACATGGCTTCTATTCTTCAGAGCTCCGTCAGACACTGGGTGAGCGCAGCTGCAGACAGGGACCATCACCTGGGTGGCCTGGCTGGGAGCTGCAGCAGGAGGGGTAGACACAATGTGTCCATGGCATGCAGACTCCCTGCCAGCTACACACTCTTCTCTCCTGCCTGGCCCCACAAAGCATTCTTGTAAATACTGTGCCCATCTCTTGCTGACAATCTGCCTTCTTTCCCACTCTCACTCCAAACTGCCTAAGCAGAAACCCTGGGGAAGTCGTGAGAGGGGACAGAAGCACCACCATTTCCTAAAAGGATCATAGGAAAACAAATGACGTGGCTCAGCTTTTCACAACATTTGTATAGTATTTACAAGGTAGAGCAGTGGGGCTTAAAATGTATGGTGCCAAGAAATGTTAAAGCAGCAAAAAGTACAACTCCCGAAAACTGCAGAATCTTTAAACCAGAAATTTACAATGGGTTTTTCTTGGCAAGGAGAACCTCAATGGAATAATGGTGAAATTGTACTTACTCTGAGGATGTAAATGGAAATACCACACTTGCTGGCACAGCCCAAAGTCTCAATTGCACTGGACTCAATTGCCAGTTTCATAAATGCAGTCCCTGTTCAACCACAAGCAGGACCGTGAACCACCCGTAGCTCAGCTGCTGACTTCTCCCTTTCTCTGCTTACTGAAATCCCTACGTGACCATAGAGCTAACCCAACTCACACCCAGAGTTTCAGAAGTGTCTAAGCTGACGATTAAAAGCAGGAAGGCTGCACATTTGCTAAGCCTACCATATGACAAGCACAGGGCAAGGGGCTTTAGATATATTCACTAGTACTCAGAGGTACTCGAGAATTACATACCAGAATCAAATCACTTTTAGACAGTCCCCTTATCCCACACGACATGACTCTGCAACTAGGAAGTAGGATGTGTGAGAATTAATGATTAGGAAGCCTCCAATATGTGCACCAAACACAATGGCAGGCCCTTTACAGACAGTACCTGACTTATGCTGCATAGTGACCCCGCACAGGACGCATAATCTCATGCATCTATAGTGGAGAAACATATGCTTAGAGGTGGCACATAACTTCCCCGAGGTGGAACATGTATAAGAGGGATGGCAAACCCTGCAGTGCCTGACCCAACAACTCACTCCAGCCACCATCCTTTCAAACCACACACTCTCTCTCTCTCCAAGTCTACTAGCATCTCGGCTAATGCTAGCGACAAAGGCTTCCTAAGTGTACTAGCACTGGGGACACAGGTGGACAGGACCTCCTGTCCCCAACAACGTGACATGTAATCAGAGGCTAAATGAAGTGAGGGCATGAGCCACATGTGTGGCTGGGTATATAATGTTCCAGATGAACAGAACAATAACGCAAAGGCTCTGAGATGGAGAATGCTTGGCTTGGTTTAAGAAGAGCAAGAAAGCTCAAGGGTCACACAGGATTAATGTAGGGGACAGCAGGTGATGAGGTGGCAGACAACAGGCTCCACACCATGCAGTACCTTGTAGGCCACAGTAAGTACAGTCTTTGAACTGCATTCTTAGTGAAATGGGAGACACACTGAACAGAGGATTGATAGGATCTAAAGTACCTTTTAAAAGGTCCACTCTGGCTGCTGAGTGAGGAACACTCTGCAAGGAGGCAGGGGCAGGAATGGAGAGATCAGCTGCAGGCTCCTGAGGCAATCCAAGTAAAGGCTCAGCCCAGGCTGGTGGCAACGGAAGTGGTGAGAATTGGCTGGGTTCCATTCAGTCTGGCATTAGCCCTCAGTGACTAACAAAATAATCCCTACTCTATCCTCAAAAGAACCTGGATCCAGAACCCCACAGTTAAAAAGAGCCAGGCAAACATTCAAATGAGCATGAGGAAACAAAATCTAGGGGGAAGCTGTAGACCCCACCAATGGACTCTCTGTGGGCATCCTGCAGCCAGTGGAAATCAGCACTTAGAAGACTGTTACATGTTTAGGTAAAGTGTGGCAGATAAATTTTACAGTACCACCTTCTGGGTGACACTTCCTGCCCCTCCAGGTATGCCCAACCATCTTTGGCAACCTAATGCCCATTTATCATGCAATACAGCATCCATGAGGTCTGGCATAAGCTGCGAAGAACCCGAGTACTATGCTGGATAAAAATGTAACCCCCTCCTCCCACCTTCCCAGTTCTAAGAAGTGCTTTCAAACATACATAGTATCACTTGTTCTTTGCTGACCTCTTTTTTTCCCCCTCCCAGAAATAACCTAATTATTATGCCAGAGAGTTGGGGAAAGATGGCTTTTATGTGGTTTTATCTCCCAAACACAGTATTGTCCTGGGTTTATTTATTTGTGTTTTTACAGTAACATGATGCTCTCCTGTAATTGAGACTATTATGGAGAGGGCTGGCATGTGTTTTCCACAAGATTAAAGGCAATTTCTGTTTTCAAAGCTGCTATTGCTTCTTGGAAAACTCCCTTCATATGCTGAACTAAATCCACTAAGCCAAAATTCTACATTCACCTGGTCTGCATTACAGCGTTACAAACAGGCCTAGGAGGAATCATTTCACTCATGCATTGATTCAAACACCTAAACCCCTACTGCACCAGGCACTGTGGGGTGAGAAAATACAGCACAAAATCAAACAACAGTCTTTACCCTCCAGGGACTCTGACTCCTGAGGGGCGCACACACAGAAATGACTATGCTACAAGGCAGACTGTGATAAGAGCTATAATAGAAGTAAAACAACATGCAATGGGACAACAGGGAATGAAGGATTCCACCTGGCGGAGAACAGTGGTTTGGGGAAAAGCTGGGGTGTGAACAGGACGTTAGTCGCATGGGGTTGGGAAAGCCAGAGGCACAGGAGAGGGGAGAGCTAAAGCTGTGAGTAACCGAAAACTCACCTCTAGGATCACTGTTATTGGGGGGCAAGGGGGGCTTGGAGGTAGTAGGGTACAAATAAGATCAGAAAGGGAGACTTAAATCCAGTCTCTAGAGGTTCCCTCCTTGACTGAATGAAGACTTTGGATTCAGATATTCAGGGCACACTGGGGAACCATTTCAGGTGTCCAAGTAAGAAAAGAAAAGACAACTGACCATGTGTTGATCGCAAGCCAGACACATGCTAGACATATACATGTGCCTCTCAGACCTCATAATGATACAGTAGAGTGGTCATTATGAAACCCAGATCACAGAAAGAAAGACTGAATGCTAGGTCAAGGTTTAACCTGTTCTAGGTTTCAGACAATTCATTTGATTCCATGTGTCCATACTAAGTATTCACCCCATGAGGCCCTTCAGATTTCTTATTTGTGAAGGTTAACTCAGTCAACAGTGTAGAAAGTGGTGTAGAGTAAATGCACTCAGGCCAAAGAACTACTCCAAAAGCTGGGCTCTTCTCAAACAAATGTTACAATATGCATAAGGGGAAGGATTAGGGTAAAAGATTTCAGGATGTGCAACTCATTCTAATCTAGCAAACTCCACGTCTAGGAGTTATGTACTTCAGCATCAATTGTATATAAATAGTAAAATGTTGCTTTCAAAAATGTTTTTTAAAAATACTGCGAATTGTGGGATTGAGAATGTATTATCATCTTATTTCACAGTACATGTTCTAGTCCTCAAAAAGTGTTCAAACACAATAGCTGAGTTAATTCTAACAAAAACCAATTTTACAGATGAACTAAGGCCAGTAAGTAGTGACTTTCCCAGGGTCAAGTTGTATCTTTCCTCTGAATCCCAACCCACCACAGCTTTTCCCTGCCCACAAACAACTGTGCCATTAGTCATATTCTAACGGAAGAAAGACTGCATGGTAACACATAACCTTTTTTAAGTCTAGTCTCCTCTAGCCCTCTACCCTTTTTCTTTGTCTCTTAAACTGTATTTACTTCTCTACCTTCACCAGTGCCACTCCTACCCCAAATCAGCCTCTGAGCCAGGGAGACTGAGGCTCGGGAAAAAGGATCTCTCCTTTATTAAATAGTGTTTATGTGCCAGGCGCGTTCCATCCATCATTAATAATAGCAACAGAAGTATTTATTCAGACTTAATTATGGGACAGGCACTGTGCTAAGCATTTTACATATTATCACAGTAAATCTTCCTAAGAATCATGTGAGGCTGGTAGTTTATTTTTGTACTTGAGTAATCTGTGTGGCTCAGAAATGTCTACAAATCTGACCAAGGTGGCAAAATTAGTGTGGGCTTGAATCCCACAGAGCTGGGGCTTGAATCCAAGCCTACTGAGCTCTGAAGCCTGTGCCCTAGCCACTCTCTTGCAGCACCAGACAGGTGGACATGCAGGGGCATGTGGACTGGGAAGTGTCTGAATGAGTGAGGAAGCAGAGTCAGGCAGGGCTCAGGTTAGGACTCACCTTTAAGTCATGCTAAGAAATGAAGGCTTTCTCTGGATGCTGATCACCAACCAGAACATTTTAAGTAGGTCAGTAACCTGGTCAAGTATGTATATTTTAGGAAAATACATTCTGGTTTCAAGGTACAGAATTGATTTGACTGGGGCAGGAACAAGCCTGGAGGCAGACAGAGGGGTTAGGAGGTTTATATTACCGGTACTCTAACAAACAGCTGATGAGAGCAGCATGAGCCAGGGTGCTTCCTAGGTGTTCAATAAATATTTGTTAATTGCGATATTGATTGGCTACAAGCAGAACAATCTGCTGCACCTATTGGGGCATGTCAGCTCTCTCATATGGCCATTTCAGTGTGTGACCACAGACTCTGAGCACAAGGCTTTCTTATGCTGAAAAGGCATCTCTTCACCGGCAGTGTTGTGTGACTTCCTCTCTGGGGGTTTTATCCTCTAATTGTGTGCTTCTACTAACTAATCAAGGAATTTCAAATGAAAACAAAGTTCTGAGCATCTATAGTTATCTGCCTTCTTTCATTGGGTGCAGAGAGGGAAGCACAGATTTGCAGAGGAGTTACACATTTCCATGGCATGCATCCTCCACTCTGAAATAACCATTTCAGAAAACTAATGTCAGAAAAGTAAAGTAATGTTGATGGAAAAGTAAAAAAATGATAGTTGTGATGGAAAAGGGGTCCTAATTAATTGTCTACAAAAACCTTTAACATCCAAGAGGCAGTGATATCCAGAAGCACCTATTATTGAGACTCCCGGGTTTGTGCCCCTCGTCTCCCCTAACAGAAAGCATGCAGCTACAGAAGCCAGTGACTCGGAGATCATCAGACACTTGCCCCGCTCACCATGGAACTTAAAACAAACACCTCAGGATACCCTTTTGCCTCACTCTGCCCTGCGCAGACATATACCTAATTTCTCTCTGTGAGCTAAAGCTCCTCCTTTGGCTCTGTATATACTGAGGGTAGCTGCTCAGACACCACAAGCTCAATTAGAAGGCAGACTCATCTGGCTGGCTGAGTGGCAGAAGCTAAAGGGCCAATCAGATAAAGTGAAATCGACAGAAACAGTTTAATATATTATCTAGTTCGCACCTGATTTAGTGTCTAAGCATAATCCTTAAGTATTTAGAACACTTAATACATTCAAAACAGTTCTGGCTTCTAAAATAAACCAGGATAATACCATTATAGTATTCACTTACCTCAAGACTAAATTTCTTAACAAATACCACTTGAAGTATGCATACAAATCATTTGGGGGAATTCGTTAAAAATGAAAATGAGCAAACCCAGAGAGTTCGATTTAGTAGGTATGGAGTCATGTCTAGCATGGTGATTCAAGTATGCCCACAGATTCTTTAATGCTCCTCCCTTCAAAGGTGGAGCCGAATTCTCCTCCCCTTGAGAGTAGGCTGCACTTAGTGGCTTGCTTCTAACTAACAGAATGTGGCAGAAGTGTCTCGCTCTTGAATCACTGACTCTGGGGTAACCAGCGGTCGTGTCAAGAGGTCACTATGGAGAGGTCCAAGTGCTGAGAAACCAAGGCCTCCTGCTTAAAGCCGTGTGGGTGCACCATCTTGGAAGTGGGTTGTCCAGCCCCAGTTGACCATTCAAATGACAGCAGTCCCTGCCAACATCATCACCGCAACCCCATGAGAGAATCTGAGCAAGAACCAGCCAGGACCTCCTGACTCACAAACTTGATGAGACAGTAAATGCTTGATGTTTTAAGCTGCTACTTACTATGGTAATTTGTTACATTGCCACACATAACTAATATACCTAGAAATCAGCATTTTAGATCCCAATCTCAGTGATTTACAGCAAAACATAATTTGGTGTGAACTGCCTGAAAAGAAACAACAGCTAAAAATAAAATTAGACTGTGCTCATCTTATTTGAGCTCATTAGACTTAAGATTCATTTCATTTCCATAATACCCCTGTGCAACCACCATCCCATTGAAACTTTAGGGATGCAACATGAGGTCCAGAACAAGCAAGTTCTCTTATCGTAGTAAAAAGCTTATCTATGACAATTCCTTACTTTAGGATCACAGAAAGGAGGCTATGGATGAGCACAGCAGAGTACGAAAGATGAGGGTTCTAAAACAAAATGCTTGGATTTAAATCCCATTTACTAGCTGTTATGGTCTTAGGCAGACTGCTTAACCTTTATCTCTATGCCTCAGTTTCCTCAACTATATATGAAGATAATAAACCTAACTCATAACACTGTGTAAAGATAACTGTTCAACACGCATAAATCCCATAGAACAACACCTCATTAAATGGAAGCACTGAATAAATATAAACTATATATCCCGTTTCAACTTCATCTCCTATTAAACCTTCAGATGGACAGCCTAAGATGAAGCTAACTCTTGAACTCTGTCCTCATCGTCTTACTTTGTCTTCTGTGGTTTTGAAGCTGGGGGAAGGGGACCATGGTAGGACTCATTCAGCAGAAAGAAAACTATCCATCCCTGGTTCTGAGATCGTGTCATCCACCACATGCATACTTCCTACAGGAAATAAAAGTTGGCTCTGCTCCCTACACTTGTCTCTGGAGCGGAGAGTTCATTGCTTAGTTAGGATGACTCACAACCTGAGGTGAACTGACCTAGGTTGCTTGGTTTCTCTTTTATGTAGATTTACATATATCTTCCAGAAGATTTGACTTTTCTGTATGTCTTTTCATATCTGTTTTTCCCACATATTTTCTTGTACAGATAATGTTTGGTATTTTCTTACAGTTGCATTCTATCCCCCTACACCTGCCCATAATCATTTGCATCACTCAGGATATGAAACTTCTATCACTCCTCGTTGGAACTATTTTCTTCTGAGCAGGAAATACTAAAAAAGCCTGTGTTTTCATATTATCTCTCCCCTCGTTCTGACTATTCCCCACCATGGTAGTCTCTCTGAAGTAAATATAGTTCTCATAAGGAAATGTCTTGGGTAGGGGACAGATATAAAGGATGATTTCAAAAATGCCAATATTGAGCACAGCACTTGCCACAAACATAAAGTTAGTGTGTTCTGTAAGCCTTGCGAGTCATCTCGCAATGTCTTCACTGATTCAGCTACCTGATACTGAGGCTGCTACTGAAGTCCACATGGAACTGGACTGAGGCTGCACACACTGCCACAGTGGGTTGTGCTCACATCCTCAGTACTCTGCATGTGACAATCAACAGCACCAAGGAAGAGTTCAAAGGAAGACATAACTGTCCTCCATCATATAACACTTAAAATGTCAACTGCTGCAAGCTCCAGAGGCTAAAAGGGAGAACTGCCTGTGCAGTGATTCTTAACCTTGAGCATGAATCAGAATCTGGGGAGGTTAAGACAGATTGCAGGCTTCCTCCCACTTCCCCTATCCTGCAAAGGTTTCTGATTCAGGAAGTCCATGTGAGGCCCCGCAAACC
>PVKE010027605.1:0-21494 GCA_004027555.1 Craseonycteris thonglongyai | reverse complement strand
AGAGCTGTCTCCTTAAAATGTATTTGGAACAAAACTTCCTAGAAATACATATATAAATTGTTACTATTATAAAATACATAAGCACATGCACATTTTCAAAATACAGAATCTCCGATGAAGGTACTTGACTTGTTTTGGATCTCATAGCTCAATGCTAAGTAAACAAAAAATGTATAGCAACAACAAAAAACAGGGATGGTAACCCCGTGCATCTTCCTTCATTTTCTTAAGTTGGAGATAGAGAGTGTTGGCAAAATGAAATACTCAAAGAAACTATAACAAATACTTTGCCTTCCTTCAAATAATAAAACAAATATTTAGACAAAAATGAAAAAAAAAAATAGAGTGAAATGTACTGGGCCTATTATACAATTTTCCATGAGAATATACTTTTAGATAACATAGCCAAACTATTTCAGTATATTACATTTCCTGAACTATTTTCCATTAGGGGAATATCAAAACTGTTAGAAGAAAATGAATAATCAATTAATGCCTTCCTGTTTCCTTGGGCACTTCCATTTCCCGTGACATGTGCTGGAAGGAAAAATAAAGCTCCAATTTCAGAATATGTTTGGGATTGAAGACCATACATTTAAGGACTGCTTATGAAAAACATCTTTACTATTTAATGTGCTCCTAAAAGAAACAATATTTTACAACAGAGAGGCATATCAAGATGAGATAAAAACCCACAATCTTAGAAATATGTGCATAACATATATAGTAAGAAAAATGTGTAAATTAAACTGGCAAAATATGTCAGGTCCACTGAGCTGCTAAACATTATAACCTACTCTATTAATCATGTCACTGGTACTAATGGACTTTTTGGATCAGGAATCTATGAAACAGCTTGTAAAGGATATAAAATGAGCATATATTTATAGAAATGAATTCTGTGTACTTTTTAGAACTACCTTGCAATATTGCAGGTGTGAGACTGCGAAATATCCAATTTAAACTAAAATGGTGCATGGCTATTAATATTTAGGTTCTCTGTAACTATTTTGGCACTGCTTACCCAAGTGCAGCTAAGACATCACTCTCAGTTTCTATCTGTTCTTTCAGAGGGTCAGTAAAGAAAAGGTAAGCTGACAGAGCTCAGCGTGATGAGGCTGTTTTTCAAAACTATAACTTATACAAGATCCCCAAAGGAATTAATGCAGAGATGAATGTACCAGAGCTGACAGGAGGGTGAAAACAATATTTTATATCATTCTGTCAGCAACCCATGTGCCTGCCATCATAATTTATGGTCTTAGCTATTTTGCCCTTAGCAAAAATAACTATATGCAATGTAAGCAATTATTTGGGCATTGAGCAGTATTTTGAGTAGGAGTGTTTTTCATTAAAATTAACTGAAAACAGAGATTTTGAATCACCAGGCTCCCAGGCGAATGGCAGATATTACAATTGACTAATAATGATTTAAAATATCTAATACCCTCCATTTCTAAGTGACTTTAAGCTACTTCATAAAAGAAACAATCTCACTAAAATTAATAATTTAGAAATTCAACAAATTATGAGAAATAGTCTAAAAGAAATTATTTTGGTTTTATTACTATATCAATAACTGATAATCATGGACATATATAATTTATACCATACAATGACCTTTGAAAAGAGCAAATAATGCCTAAAACAAACTATCATCCACCAACCAATTAAATATATTTTGTTATGCTAAAATTCGAATCAGGTTTTGGTTAAATAATTGAACTGAAATAGAATATAAATACCTGAGACACAGGTCTTTCACCAAAAAGATAATATATGCTCAAAAATATTCAGAAAAATTAATTTTGTAATATTTTTATTCTTTTTATTTATTTATTTTTTTTTAAGATTTATTTTTATTGTTTTTGACAGAGAGAGATACAGAGACAGAGAGAAGGGGGAGGGCCCCAGAACAGTCTCCATAGTTGCACATCATTGGTTTTTCCACATAGTTTCATTCCACAGTTGGGTATAGGGCTGTACAGGGCAGGACCTGGGCTGGGGTCATCAACCCAGTGAGAACTGAACTGGGGACACTCCCCAGTTCAGCATATGGGTCCACACAGGCTGGGGCCAGGATTTGATCCCCAGTCCCCGGGGCTGCAAAGTGAGCGCTTAACCCACTGAGCCATCACGGATTCCCGATATTTTTAAATAAGCAATTTTATTTGCTGTTAATATTTTCATTAGAGTGAATTCAATATTATGTGTCTCCTAAAATCTCTTACAGTTGTCTAAAATTCTTAAGAATTTACCATTTCACATACATAGTACCACTGATATTCAATGGACTAGAAGTCAAACTACGATACTCTAGATAGCTCATGTCTGGCACAAGGCAGGTTACTACATCTAGTAACCATCAAAAATTATATATATATTCTCTCAAATGTTGAAAACTCAGTGGTAGTCATCTTCAGAACACTGGTCATATAATTCCTTTACTTAGAAATTTAAAGTTATTTTTTTCAGTGTGAATCCAAAAAGCTGCACAGGACTTGAAAAACTTGTGTAAAACTGAGAGAGAGAAAAAGTGACATATAATAATGCTAAGATGTTTACTGGAGCTTTGCATATTAAGGGGAATTTAATTATATCTGAGTCACAGTGGCTAAAAAGATAAAAGCGCTCTCTATCTACATGTACCAACATATAAACATCTGAATGGGAAAGAAAATCTCCTCTCCCCATTAATATATCCCTTTAAATAAGATTACTATTTGGAGAGAAAATCTAAGATGACAAAAGTTAATACCACCTTTGACCATATAACTTTTTATGTAGATAAGTGCTTAGAAATAGAATGAGATTTGTTTAGCCAGAACTCCATTTAGTGGCTTGTTATATATACTGCTTGCATTTTGACTTGTTTTCTTCTTTGCTATTCAACCTTTGCTAAAGAAACCACCTTCTCTTCCATCCCGGTGTAGCTTTGGAACTCAAGAAAAATGGAAGATCAGTTAAGATGGCAATGGTGCTCCTGATAGTTGAAGGGATGATATTAATAACAGAACCTAATTTTATTTTTCACAACTTTTTTCCTGCACAAACTGGATGTCTGACCACCCCCACAGACTGTTTAGTATACAGACTGCACTTGTTCTAGAAAGCACCATGATGTAATGGAGTGAAAATTAAGTTTGGGAAGGAGAAAAGCCCAAGTGGGAAGCCTGCCATCTTTGATTCTTTTCAGGCTGGCTCAAGATCCACTCTGTGCTCACAGACAACGTAGAACATATGATTATAATTGATATGTTTTATTATAATTGTCTTATATTTTATTATGATTGTCTCATTATGTGTTGTCTTCTCCAGTATGCTTTGAAGTCCTTGAGAACAGATATTGTGTCATTCTTCTGTCTAACCCTGAATAATCCAGTTTGGGGCAATTGCTAGATATGTATAAATCTTAACAAAAAGTAAGCAAACATGATGATCTTTGGGCAAACTCCTCAACTTCTCTATACAGTTTCCTCAAAAAAAAAAAATTATCCTTCTAAGAAAAATAGGAGTGAAATATCCATTTTTGTATTTTTTGAGTCATGAGAAAATTTTTGCAAAGGAAGATGGCACGTGGTATGTGGCCAATAAATGCATTTTCCTTCCCTTCCTCCTACTCTGAGGAAATATCTCAATAAAGAGGGCAGAGAGCACCTGTTCAGTTATAAATAGGACATAGGAGATGGATGCACTGATCTTTCCAAGGAATGGGGATTGTTTTATACCACCGTGGCTCAAGCAATGGCTTGGGAGGCAGACAAACCTAAGTTGAAATCATGGCTTGCTTATCCCATTTTCATGATAGGAGACTGAGAAAATAAATTAGCTTCTTTAATCCTCAGTGTCTGAAAGAACAAAACAGGAAGAATACCTACTTTCTAAAGAATTTGTATGAAATTAAATGATAAAAGTGACTGAATAGAGCAATTACAGAGATTAATTTTAAAAGACAATAAATGGTGGATAAATATAGCCAAACATCTATTATCAAAAAAGTACAATGGCAAAAAGGTGAGTTTTATATAACCCACAGAGGAATAACTTCGAAATATTTAAAATAATAGCAACACATGCGAGGCTTAAGAAGCAGAATTAAGATCATGGAAAATGGGTTTGAACAGTGGCATCCCTCTAGCAGATATGACAAAGATGCAGGCTTCTCAGTTTCATGGATTATTGCCTTCCTCTCTGGATGGGGCATAAAGGGAAGGGAGCATGAGAACTACACAGTGTCCACTGTCATATTCGGAACTTTTTCCTTCTTCTCTTTTTTCTCTTACAAAGAACATCTCTGAATAACAAGCAAGCCTCATTCTAGCCTTTGACCAGGATTCCAAACCAAGAAATGAACATTTCTAAAGCTCTGCAGATTTTTCTGAGTCATCCTGCCTCACTGTCTGTCCAGCTTCCCTGAGACAGGTCCCTCCATGTGCCTAGGGGTGCTCGCTCACCCTGCCCCACCCTCCCCTGTATTTTGTCCCCAGAGCAGCTGCCTCTGTAGCTCCCACACCAACAGCCGCCTGCCCTTCCATCTGCTCATCAGCCTAAGCTCTGTGAGCTGTCATCTTTCCTGGCTACCCACCAACTCGCCCACAACTCCTAGATAGTAAATAGATCTGTACCAGAAAGTTAGGTGGTGCATCTAAGATTAAAACCCTGACCAAAAAAAAAGCTCTAAATCATAAATGCATTAGCACATTTTACTTACAGTGCTTATAAAGTGCTTTTTCTATACGATTGCATTTGGGCCTGTGCTTATTCCCAATAGCCTACCATGAATAAAAAGAAAATGCTACTCATTGAGGGCCTCTTCTGTGTCTGAGGCCAGGTCCTATTCACTTTTACAACAAATTGATCAGATAGGTCTGATTTTTACCATTTTCAGATAAGCGAATCGGGGATGTGCCCACATTTGAGCAGTGGAACTAGGCTTTCAACCCAAGTTCTCTGAGGATTTGTAGAACAGTGCTTTCACCTTAACTAGAAAATAGGATGTCATAGCTAATTGACTTTTGGTTTGCATCTGAATAGCCCATTTTCTATATCAGAGTGTAATTACTATGAGGGCAGAAACGACATTTGCCATGTTCACTGTGTTATCCTCAGCACCAAGAACAATGCCTGGAGTGTGGCTTAGGTTCACCTAAAGCAGGGCTGGGCAAGACACATCAACCACCATCCAATGGTTGACTGCCAAGCAATTTTGGGGTGACATCCTGAATTCAGGAAAGAAAGGTGTCAATGTGGAGGCCACATTAAGCCAGGGCCTAGCGGCTAGGCAGCTAAATGGAAAAGGAATGCTTTTTTTTTTTTTTGCACAAACTTGTATAGCTGCTAGAGGCTAGAATCGGCTCTTCACAATCGAGGAGGCTGTACATACTTGAGCAAATTAAGATAGATAGCTAATGGACTGCAACAATAGCTAGTAGACCACTTGGAAAAAATTAGAAGTCACCCCTGTACTGAAAAAGTCTGCCCAGGCCTGATGTAAAGAACGAATGAGAGTAGCATCAAAGGACATTACTGAAAATAAGTACCAATGTAGTTCCAAGAAGAGCAACATGCTGACAAGGCTTTTCCCTTCTATGCATAGAATACACTGTTAGACAGGGAATAGTCTCATGAAAAGTTTCATCAGGTTTATAAAAGATACCGCCACCCACAGTCGTTTGTGTTAGACATAGGTCCATTTTCAATGTTTACAGAAACCATCACACTCTGCCACAACCATTGCCTGTGTATATGTTAAGAGATATGACATAGCATATAAACAGTCAGCTAAGAGTATTACAGAGAAAGAACTCACTCCCATTCAGAGACATAATATTGAATTAAAGGGAATACTTTTTAACTCCTTGTCCATATAAATATAGACCACACTAGGTGGAAAGTGCTAGAGTCTACTTATTTTCAATGCTATTTTATATGGAGACTGTTTCCTTAGACAATGCTGGTGCATTAGAGTGGAAGAATTCTGAGTGTCACATCAGAGAGCAAGGTCAAGGCCTTTGCTACCTGCTGGCTGGCAGTCACTGAACACCCTGAGCCTCAATGTCGTCAACTGTAAAATGCTTTCCCCGCCTCTTGTGTGTGGTTGTTATGAAGTTCAAGTAAAAACAGTTAAATGCCCTTGAAAACTATAAAACGTCCTACAATGTTATGTAATGCAATGTTGTTATTTTATTCCTCCAAATACTAATGAAAATTGAACACATTCTCTTGATTAGATGAATGTAGAAACATTTTATAAGGTTATATGATTGTTTGCTTTTCAAAAATAGAATGAAGTACAGACATATTCCCATTTTGGATATTGAAAGTAAATAACATCAATGTTTGCTCTTATGGGAGGCCCTGAAAGGCAACTTTTTACCAAACACACACTAACTCAGGTCAGATGACCTACAGCGGAAGGTTAGTTACAATCCAACTGTTTGCTTTATTGTTTCTACTGGGCTAGGAAATTCTGTGGGATGGGGACCAACACTGTCTTCATTAACCCAGGGTTTGAAAAGATACCAGCACATCATGATATTGTACCCATAACAACTGAATGATTCGAATGAATTAAAACTCAGTATATCACCTCATTTCTCATCTTTTCTGAAAAATTGATTTTGGCACTGTACTTTAATGTATGTGTTTACTGTTGGAGTCAGTTCACAGTGACAACACACATGAACCCCCTCATCTCCATAAACCACTGTCACCATTGTTACCCCCATAGGTTCAAGTGCAGTTCTAATAATATTTTCCCAAAGAAGTGATGTAATGTCAAGTCTTGGTTATCAAAAATGCTTGAAAACAGGGGAAGCTGGGATGGCTCAGTGGGTTAAGCGCTCACTTTGCAGCCCCGGGGACCAAGGATCGAATCCCGGCCCCGGCCCGTGTGGAACCATATGCTGAACTGGGAGCTCCCCCGGTTCAGTTCTCTCTCTGTCTCTGTCTCTGCATCTCTCTCTGTCAAAAATAAATAAATAAATAAAAATAGATTAAAAATGCTTGAAAACAGATAATACTGATAAGGAAAATCCAACACTTTTGATCAAATTTTACGTGGACTTACAATTTCATGCTTTCCCCCTGAGCTTAAGAATTTGTATGGATTTGTAGGTTTGCATTTCATCCTTTTCTGCTTTCCTCCTTGAGGGAGGGGTACTAATGAGCAGAGACAGATCACTGAGTCTAGAGAATTATCAGGCTGGAAAAATTAATGTATTCATGGTATAATTGGGTCTTTGTAACCTTTTTTGGAAGATCCAGGCTCCAAGTAGGTAAATTAATGGCTAAAATTGGGGGTGGGGGAGGGTAGCGGGGGCTGAGGGAAGCAGTAGGAAGAAAACTGTTACGTGAATTCCAGAATTAGATTGTAGTAAGTCTACATACCTGTGAATGTCAATGTAAGTCAACAGACATTTGTTGAGCACTTCCTACATACAAAGCCCTGTGCTAGAGAGTTAGGGATAAAGTGAGGAGTAGCAGTTCCTGTTTTCAAGTAGGTTGCAGTATGGATAGAGACTTTCATCAGAAGTCCATGAACACTGCCATGATTAGGATATTGTGTGCAATCAGAAGTTAATCCAAAGGAATTTATTGAGCTTTGCTGGTATCATTGAAGCTAAAGAATTGCGGTTAATTATTTTTCATTTCACACTAACAAGATATTAGTTTATGAAAGAGCCCTCCCTTTTACTTAGAAATTTAACTCCTGAAAATAAAGGCATCCAAATCACTTCAAAAAATGTTTACTATTAATAATAGCTACAATTTGGAAAGCACCTATTATGTGTCAGTTTATTTGTGTTTTACACATGAGGAAATGAGGCTTTGATAGGACAAACAAGCCTCCTACAATGTCACAGTTAGTGGAGACCAAAGCAAATATTCAAATCTGGTTTTGTATGACTCTAGAAAAATACATATAATACTTTTGCTTAAGATTTTTTAAACACCTGCAACCTAACACACATGCTTTCTGGTTGAAGAGATCTGCGATTGGTTTGTGTATTAAAAAAACAAAAAACAATAAAACAGTTGTGTGTTTTGCCTAAAGGCTTATTTGAACTTGTCAATTTAGTGTTTTCAATTCCCATTCTTTGCCTTCAGCAAAGTGCTGAGAAACAAAGAGGCTCCCACTTCAGGGGCATCTCCCACCAGGAGGTCCGATGCTCTCATGGCCGTGCATGTTGGAGAACACTCATGAGAGCCCATTTCAAAAGCTTTCTCTCCATAGTGCACTCAAGCTCCATGCATACCTGGCTTTCTTTACAGTTGGCCCCAAAGCACTGAAAATATTTTGCATAAAATTGCTCTGAGGTTGGTGTCTTGTTTCCCTACTGGGATCTCTAAGCTTTTTTTGTTCTGTATTTTATCCCCTGGATTTTCTCATTTCCCTCCCAAAAAAGCAACATCTGTTTTCTGGACATTTTTACTATAGTTTTATTCTAATATATCTCTTTGTCATAGAATTAGAGTGTAGCTTTGTTATTTCTTTTTCTCTAGCTTGTGTGACATATTTGTGTCCATTTCACCTGACAAACTTCATAGAGATGGATTTTTATATTTGTGGCAGAAGCTGAAAGAGTGATTTTTCTAAATGGCCCTCCACAGAGAACAGAATATTCTAACAGGGCAATAAAGTTAAATCTCACTGCATGTCACACACTAGAAAGAGATGGTAAATGATTATTTTGTTTCTATATACTGGAGAGTGTTTCCTCACATTAAAAGGACAGATAACTTCCTTAAAAGAACTGCTCGGTATGAAAATTCAGGTGTAATGAGAAAGGTGTGAAAAGAATACATTGGGACATTTTAAATCTAGGCAGTGATTCTGTTCATTTATAGGTGAGGTAATGGCAGGCTACAAAAAAGAGGCACTTGAGTAAGAGAGAGAGTCATGATGTCAGCCTCCAAGATGGTGCCCAATGATCTGCATCTACTGACTTCCACATCCTGTTGTTCCCTCCTACACTGCACCAGCATTGATACTGTGAAAGTGACTGTTTGCCACTTCTGAGATTTGATTATACAATTACTTCTCTTCCTGTCACACATCGCTTGCATCACTTGATGTGAGGGAAGCCATGTCACGAATGGCCCTACAGAGAATCACACATGTGAAGAAATGGAATCCTGCCAACAGCCATGCAAACAAGCTTACAAGTGGATCATCCTGGCCTCATAGACAGTATCCCCGGCCAACAGCTTGAGTACAACTTCATCGGGGACCTGGAACTGAAATTACCCAGCAAAGCTGTGGCACTCCTGATTCTCAGAAACTATGAGAGATGTTTGTTATTTAAAACTGTTAAGGTTAAAGGTAATTCATTATAAGGCAATATACAGCTAATACGGTAACCCATTAGTTAAGGGTGTGTGCTAAGACATAGGGATATAACCATCAATAGGAGCTAAATCAGATCCTTTATTGGCATGGGACTAAGGGTTACGAGGCAGAAGTATTCTAGATTAAAGGTCCCCAACCTCCAGGCCAAAGACCAGTACCAGTCTGTGGCCTGTTAGGAACTGGGCCAAACAGGAGGAGGTGAATGGCAGGTGAGCAAGTAAAGTTCCTCTGTATTTACAGCCACTCCCCATCACTTGCAATACTGCTAAGCTCTGGCCTCCTGGCAGATCAGTCATTACATTAGATTCTCATAGGAGCCCACACCCTATCGTGAACTGCACATGTGAGGGATCTAGGTTATGCACTTCTTATGAGAATCTAAGGCCTGATGATCTGAGGTGGAGCTGAGGTGGTGATGCTAGTGCTGAGAAACAGCTGCAAATACAGATTAACATTAGCAGAGAGATTTAGATGCACAGAGACGATATTAAATCAATGCTTTAGATTCATATCAAAACCCAAGCTCAGGACTCCCATTGATTTTGCATTATGGTGAATTGTATAATTATTTCATTATATATTACAATGTAATAATAATAGAAATAAAAGGGACAATATATTTAATGCTCTTAAATCATCTTGAAACAATCCTCTCTCCCCTATAGTTGATAGAAAATCAGTACCTGGTGACAAAATGTTTGGAGATCACTGTTTAGATGATGATGGTGGTGGTGATGATGATGATGATGATGATGATCTCAATAATATATTTGTAATGACAACTAATGCCTATTTAGTGCTTACTATACCAGGCTTTGTGCTAGGCACATCACATACATGGTCTCATTTAATTATCATAAACTGTTTTTTGGAAGGAGAATGAAGAGAAAACTGAGGCTGGGCAAAATCAAATAAAAAGTTATACCAAGTCACAGTTAGTCAATGGTGGAGGTGATATTAAAAAATCAGGCCTGGCTCCAAATCTCTAAACTGTCCTGCTAATAGATAGCATATGGAATTGGCTGTATTTGTGTCAATAGTGCCAATGAAGTCAAAGTCTGTGGACAACACTGACTGAAGGTTGTTGAAGAAACCAAAGTCACGGGTATTGTGTTACTCAGAAGACAAAATTAATGTGTGAGAGAAATTACCTTCATCGGCATCTCTTCCTTGGGAAGCCTAGACCCACTAGGGTCTAATAAACAGACTTTTCATCTGGACCTTCAGGATTTCCTGTAGTGAACATTCATGGGAGACCCGAGGTGGGCTCATTGCCTTGTGCCCACTGGAGCACTACCACTGTCATTTCATCTTTGGTCTACTTCTGTAGAAAGCGCTTTGTAATAAATCCTATGATAGTTATCTGTGAAGAAGTCTGGACATAAAACTATGTTGACATTTTTATTTGCAAGAGTAGACTTTTCCTTTTTTTCCCAGTTTCCTCAAAGAAGTCAGGTACTATGGACCAACATTTAAGAGAGAAATTTGCTAAGTAGTTTTTGCCTCAAGGATACAGTGTGACAATTCTTTATTCATGCTATTCATCTGTTAAACCATTTTGCAATATGTGCTAATGAAACAATTGAAGAATTCTATATTCTCTGCAAATCTTGCAACATTTCTACTACCAATAACCTTTTAATTTTTAACCACTTGTTTAAGGGCAAAGATATTTTCTTAGTTGATCAATGAACAGAAAATTAGAGTGTCTACTAGGCAGCATGTTTTAAATAAAAATGGTACTACTTTAATATCAGCATTTTAGCTTAATATAATGCTTGCCAATAACCTGAAAAGAATAAAAGGAGTCCTCATTTATACAAAACAAAGGAGGTCCCAATTCAACAAACAACCCAGTTTACTCCAACTGAGTTCATGGTGCAGCCTACCGACAATGCCATTTGTTACAAAGAGAAAGAATAAATGGTTTATTTCAAAATCAGTAACTTAAGAGCAGAATTATACTGCCTTTTAATAAAATATGTGCTCTCTAATGAGTCACGGCTGGCACACTGCCCTTGACAAATATAATTGCCTTCAGACTTAAAAAAAGAAATGATGCATAAACGTGCCTTAACTAACAAAGTGACAAAAACATATACTCTACTATAATAGCTTGACTTTCTCAGAAGGGGAAGTTAAGCCTCTAGAAATGTAGGATATTTGATCCTGAAAACAAAAAAAAAGATTTTCATGCTACTATCATACAAATGAAAAGATCAAATCAAAATTAATCTCAGTGCCTCATATATATCCCTTGTTGGAATATACATGTCTTTATGAAAAGTAGAGAATAAGTTATTTCAAATAAATAAGTTATTTCACTATTAATAATAACCTGACTTCAGTGGCTTTCGGGATATAAAAATAATTCTTGAGCAATATCAATGACTTCTTTTATCATAATATTTTGGGTTTAGGAAAAATATTCTTACAAAACAGATTCTGGTTCATAGCACAAAGCAGCCTATGGTTTGGCTCCTTGGGATTAGTTTGCTTGAACCAGTGATGGCGAAGATTCCAGAATCACAGGCTGGCCTTTGTCATGTCTATGAATGGGCACAGGCATTCTTATGAGGGACTATGGTGTGATCGCAATGATTGGCATTTTAATACAAATAACCTCCCTGTCCTCATCTGCCAGTCAAGTTTAGTTCTCCTAAACTGTGCTCTTGTTGCTGTTGGTTCCAACCCCAGTTCATGTCTTTGTTTTCCACTATGCGGTATATTCCTCAAAGTAGGAACTGTCTTTTATTCCTCTTTAAGAGAGTTCCAATATGTGTAGAATGGAAAAATGCTGCCTGAATATGCATTAAAATTTCCCAGAAATGCATTTCATTATCTTGCAATAGACATACCATATCCTTCCCTTCTATGTGGGTCAGTCATGAGAAGACAGATGGAAAGAGGAAAAAAAGAAAAAACTGAGACACGAACACAATGCTGGTGTGCTCTGATCATTCCAAAGAGTAATGGAAACAATCTAGTAAGTAACTTTTTGACATCAGAAACCTAACCACCACAGGTGGATGGTTACAATAGATTTTGATCTCTGGCTTTCATATTTGTCTTACAACCTGGGGTATTGTTCTTTGAGGCCCATTGATGTGTTTCTTGCATTTTAGAGACATACAGAGAATTTCAGGCCTTCAATACAATAATTTTTTAAACAAAGGTAAAATTGGGTATTTACAATAACAATGAGCATTGTTCAAATATGATAGGACACATTTAAGATACTCTTTTTTGGCCTGCTCTTGGTATAGGACAAATACATTCTTTCACTGTGTTGCTGTGAACATGGAAGCTACTGCTGCATAGCTTTCAGCAGTTGATTTAATATCTTTATTAAATGTTCCACTTTATCAAATAAATGACAATAGGGAAACACATTTTAAATGTTTTTTCAGTAATTCTATCATGATGTACTTTTCTCACCTGGCCCTCAGTATCAGTGCTACACACTGTAGAGAGATTTAGTGTTAGAAACTGTGGCTATACACACTAAAAAGAATAAGTATGTGTAATCTCTTCAACAATGATTGGATAATCCATCTTTATGTACACTATAGTGTAGTCACTGGATGGGACAATGTACTTCTATGCTCCCCACAACAAAAAAAGAATTTTTTTTTTTTTAGTTTTGAGTAATACTTCCTTTTTTTGGGGGGGGGGTCAATACTGGTAAAATCTTCAGTGCTAGTCATGGAGAGCAAAAGTCATTCATTAGCCAACTCTGAGACTGATTTACTTATTATTATTATCTTTAATGGAACACATCACTAAATCAGGAAATTGTACCATATGCTGAAGTGAGTTTTAAAAACTGTTCTTTCAATTTTGGCAAAATAATTAGTCTACAGTTTGGAAACTGAGTTTTTAGAAGTTCAGACAGATATTTTTGAAAGTGAGATTATTTGTATACTAAACAGAAATTCTTAAGTAAATGGTTGGAGCCAGGATAAATTTAGCTACAAAAACCTGATTGACATGTTTTCTGGTTACTACGGCTGTGTAATAGATTAATAATTTAGAGAGGGTGTGCCGTTGATTCTTGTGAGTCTGGAATTCAGACAGCAAGCACAGTGGGGATGGCTAGTCTCTTCTCCGGGGTGTCTGGGGCCACGGATGGAAGACTCAAGCTCAAGGCTCAGAGCTGAGTCATCGGAAGAAATGTCAACAGGGTCCCCAGTTGATCTCTATATAGGTCTCTGCATCTGAGTTCTCTCCATGTGCTAGTTTAGACCTTCTCACAGCATGATGGCTGAGTTCCAAAATCAAGTGTCCCAAGAGAGAAAAACCACGTGAAAGTTCTATCACCTTTTATGATCTGGACTTCAGGCTATTTCCGTTGTAATCTATTGAAATGAATTGAATTGAAACTCTAGGTCTGGACCATAAACAAGGGAAGGGAACTAAACCCCAGCCCACAATGGAGAAGTGGCAGCATCATTTCAGAAGAATGATGGCCATGTGGGAGGACATTTATTGGTGTGGACATCTTTGAAACATATAATGTGCTACAACATAAATGAGATATAATGATAATTTCTATTATAAAAATACATTTGTTAAAATCCACGAAGAGGGATGCCAGGATAGCTCAGCAGCCGCAGGATGAGTGATTTGCCTTTCAACCGCCAAGTCCGGGAGTCCCAGTCCCAGCCCGTGCAAAGCCATATGCTGAACTGCGGTGCAACTGGTAACCGCTGGGATGGCAGCAAAGCTTCTCACCTCCCAAGCAGGAGGACCTCAGTTGGGTTCCCACCCCATGCAGCCCCACATCTACCTGTGTGAAATGAAACTATGTCACAACAAAGGATGTACAACTATGGACATTGCTCTGGGCCCTTCCCCCTTCTCCCTCTCACTTTCTCTAAAACAATAAAATAAAAATCTCCTAAAAAATCCATGAAGGAACATACCTTCTGCATTCTGTTCAAATAGTTATAACACTTATAGACTAAACTATGAAAGAAGTATATTTTAATTAGTACCTGGTTTTTTTCCTCATCTTCAAATGACTTTCTTTTTTTTTAATTAATTAATTTATTTTATTGTTAAATGTATTGGGGTGATCTCAATCAATGTCAACCCAAATGACTGTCTTATACTCATGCATTTCATGATAATGTCTCATGTTTTGCATTTTCTCTGGCAATGACAGCCTGGTAGGTAGTTAACTTTTGAAACCAACATAAGCAAAATTTTTACCAAAATATTTTTATGAATGGAGCGGTTGCCCAGCAGCACATATGGCAACAATTACTGATAGATTTTGTGATCCAAGTTGATGTGTACAAAGACAACCCAGGAATCAGAAAGGATCTCAGGTAATGAACTAACCTAGTCTTGTTAAGTTCCATCCACTCTCATTCATGGAAAAAATGTCCTTATTTCTAAATCCTACCTATTTTTAAGTTCCACTACCTACTGAAGACATCTTGACTAGACTAAAAATCTTAGCCCTTCTGTATACATTTTATGCTTTTTTACTTCAATGTCACAGAACTCATTTAGCTCCCACTTCTTTCTCTAACTATTTTCTGGTTTAATTTTGCTCCTTAACTAAATTCTTAAAATCATGGTGGGGTGGATAGTCAAATGTACCCACCCCCATTTTTTCCAATCACACAGTTCAACTAGTACAATTCTGAATACAACACATATAGCAGTAAATAATCATTGATATCTTCCCTAATTATAGCTGTGTCATTCAAAAAGCATTCACACATAGTTGGAGGGAAGGTGTTCTAGTTCTTGGAGTAGAAGACAGAGGAAGAAAACAGATAATTTCATCCTTATGAAATAGTCACTGACAAATATATACACTAAAAATTCATTTGAGAAAATAAAATTCTGAAACATTTTTATAAAAGAATTAGAACAACAACCAGGAAATGATATTGAGAAAAAGTAGAGAGCACCTTCATGGAACTTTGTTCAGCCACATAAAACGTTTAATTTAACACAGTCATTGAATCTTTTGAAAAGCTGCGATCACCTTAGGATCATGGGTTCTTTATCAGGCATGCCCCACCTGCCAGTTCATCCTTCTTACATTCAGTCAATTTGTGCAGTTATGGAGACCACTCATAATCTACAGCAGCACAGAGGTTATTCAATACAATTTTTACAAGCACCTGTTCAAATGAATCCATGCATGGCCTTTGATGTGATACTCTGCAGTTTTACAAAGGGCAGAGTCCAGTTAACTAAGTGAATACCCCTTTTCTACTTCATACTCAGGAACTGAGACCAAATGCTTTGTCACGCTAGCTTTCATTCTTCCTTCACCGCTTTTCCCTTTTTCACATTCTAGCTCACACTTCTCAACACATTGTGGTTTATAATATTCAAACAATGGAGTCACAAACAATGTCTTGAGAAACAGTTTTCCTAAGCAATGATCTAAGGCAGACTTGACATTTAGAAACAGAGAGAACTTATCTGAAGCCCTATAACAGGTCACCGAATATATTGTTTGCTTTTGCAAATATAACCATAGAGTGAGCACTAACTTTTTCTATTTGCCGTCTTTTCACGAACAGCCCCCAAAAGACTCAAAGGTCTTTTCCTTTTCTTTTTCAGTTAACTTTCTTTTTCATTATAAACACTTATAAAGTGGGGTTATCATTTATTCATTAATTTCTAAATTTTATATAAGATTGAAATAGCTTTTCAATTAGAAACTATTTCTGAAAACTTTGACATTGTTGGAAAAAAGGGAGGAAAACTGTATTTGAGACACAACTATGACTAAGATTTCAAATGCCTTCCAGAACAATTTACTCTAGGGCTTCAGTAGCAAGGTTTTTGACCTCTATTTTCGAGAAGGGCGCCTACTGCCAGTTGCTCTTATCTCAAATTCGTTTAGCAAGAACAGGCATCGAAAGATAAGAGGCAGTGAAACAGTTTCTCTGATGGCAAATTCTTGATTGCTACAGAAAGTGATTAAAAATACACAGACTGGCACGTTGGTTTGCTCGAGAAGGGGAAAAGGGGGTGGAGTGGGAGTTCGTATATGCTATAAAGTAGTCAGGGTGGGATATGGTCAGGATGTAGTTTACAACAGAAGATGACATCTGTTTCTTCTATTAAAAAAAATTGGCAAGGTCTCACTTGTTATATGACCTTTCCAACTTATGTGATCATAGCTGATAAAAAACTCTGTCCCAGAGCTCATGACAACGAAAAGGATGACTTGGTTTCTTCTGCAGGTCCTGTGACTTTTATATGTATTTATTTAGAACATGACTTCTCTAGTCTTACTATCATGCAATCTGTGAAGCCTATACCAGGAAATCGTAGCAAAAATGTTCAATAAACCCTTACATGATAATAAAGTGATTTTAATTCTTAGTGACTATATGGTCAATGCCTTTATATTTTATGGTTTTGTTTTTGTTTGCTTGTTTATTTGTTTTATATTCCTAGCTTGGACCATTTTCAGGTTTTTCAAACACGGATATTTTTGTGTGAGATAGCCAGTAGACTATCACTGCCTACAAATGAGAATGTCAGTCTAAATGTTAATTGACTTAATGACTCTCACATAAGGGACTATAAGTAAAGCCAATATCGGTGAACTGAGGTGTCCCTTCTAATTTTATTCTCTTTTTCATTAAGCAGCACTCCTGGTTGCCCACTCACTGTGTCTACATTTACATTTGCCTCTCCAAATTTAGTGTTTCATGCATCTGAAACAAACCAAAGCAATGATACACAGAATGTATATAAACAATAAGTATTTATGAAGTATCTATGCTTGACCTCAGAGATCCAGTGGAAATATAGAAACACTATTTGGAAAAAAATGAACAAAAGATCAGTTAGTAAAAACAATATCATTTGCAATTGACTTCTTCACCATCTTAATTGTTCTTTCTTTTATTCTTGGTGCAGCAATTTACTACTGACCTATTGGAAATTATTTTTAAAACAACTGCATTTATTTTCAGAGTATAAAGCTAAAACTTGGTTGAGTGCTTTAAATATAATGGGCCAATTAGGATGGACTTTGTTTATATTTTTCTTCTGCAACTCAAATTTAATCTTGGAAAATTTTACAAATGAACACAGCTACAAGTATGTGTAGCCAGAGGTCTGCACAATGGAAATACAGAGTAAATCTAAGAAGTAATCAGTTTCTCGTATTACAATTCAGCCAGTGACCCAATAAACAATGTGAAACAATCCATTATTCTTCAATATTTTTTCCCAAATTGCGGACATGACTGTCTATCTGATAGCCTCACAGAATTCATAAATGCAGAACTCCACGCTTGCCCAAGAGATAAAAGAGAATTAAATCGATATAGACTAAAAAGAGGTCCCAGGTCCGCATCCCTCTATAAATACAAAGTCCATTCTTTGGTGCCAAAGAAAAGTACCCAATAATACAATATGAAAGAAAGAAAAGAAAATATATCTTTTGCCTTTTAAATGACAATGTATATCTTTGTCTTCATCAAATGGTTTTAACCAATGGATACATAGAGGATACTAAATTAAAATTTTGTGCCAGCCCTTTGATATAAGATCATAGTTTTCAGCTTCACATCACTAAACATGTGAAATATAAAAATTTACATTTAATGAATTATTAACAAAGCAAATTGTTTACCACAGGTTCAGATTTGTTTTTTACTTAAAAGCAATCCTCTATTGCCTTTCCTAAGGAGATAATGATTTTAATAATAAGTAGAAGAAAGAATAGATATTTGGCCTTCCAAAATATACCTATGTGTATAATTTATGATAAGAAAAATCCAATTATTCCAAAAGAATTTACTTTTCTTATGAAGAAAAGTTTGCACTGAGAGTTAAAATTATATTATCTCTAAAGTAAGCTTGTCCAACCTGTGGCCTACAGGCCGGCTGCATGAAGCCCACAATGTCTTTGAATGTGGCCCAACACAAATTTATGAACTTTCTTACATTATGAGATTTGTTTGCCTTTTTTTTTTCTTAGCTCATCAACTATCATTAGTGTTAGTGTGTTTTATGTGTGGCCCAAGACAATTCTTCTTCTTCCAACATGGCCCTGGGAAGCCAAAATACCAGACACCCTGCTCTAAAGTATGTACATAGACAAAATATTTCAATAAATAAACTTTTAATGTTGAGTACTAATGTAAATTAATTCTATTTTTTTCCCCAGCTGCACAGTACAAAAGCACTTACTAGAAATTACAAGTATCCTGTTTAAACATCAGTGGTCCCCAAACTTCTGACATCAGGGACCGGTTTTGTGGAAGATAATTTTTTCATGGACTACTAGGGTGAGGTGGGGTGAATGGTTTCAGGATTATTCAAGCATATTACATTTATTGTGCACTTTATTTCTATTATTATTATTATTATTATTATTATATTACATTGCAATATATAATGAAATTATTACATAACTCACTTGTCACTATAAAGCCTGCCAGCAACCTGATGTGGCTTAATTGTCACTTGATATGAGTCTGTAACGAACTGATTTATTATGGTCTCTGTGCAGTCAAACCTCTCCACTAATGGGAATCTGGATTTGCAGCCGCTCTAGCATCACCACCTCAGCTCCACCTCAGATCATCAGACATTAGATGCTCATAAGGAGCTCGCAACCTAGATCCCTTGCATGCACAATTCACAATAGGGTTCATGCTCCTATGAAAATCTAATGCTGCCACTCATCTGACAGGAGGCGGAGCTCAGTTGGTAATGTGAGCAAATGGGCGTGGCTATCAATACAGATGAAGCTTCCCTTGCTCTCCCTTCACTCACCTCCTGCTGTGCAACCCAAGTCCTAGTAGGTCACACATTGGTACTGGTCCATGGCCCAGGGGGTGGGGACCCCTGATCTAGGTGATTCTGATGTGCAGTAAAGTGTGAGAACTACTGAAATAGGCGTTAACCAAGTAAATGAGGATGAAGAAGGGGGGGATTTCAGGCAAGAAACATCATGTTCCAACAACAAAGGAAAATTCCACGGGTAGGTGTAAAGTGTGCATGGAGTTCAGTGACCATGGATGAGAATGGTTCTGCAGCTTGGGGCCAGATGACAGAAGTCTTGATACCATGTTAGAGTCTGGACTTCATCTTATAAGCAATGAAAGTTAGGAGTGTTAAAGAGAAACTAATTTCTTCTATTGCCTTCAAATTTCTGCACAGAAAGTAGTTGGCACACCTAGTTTATAATAAAATATGAATAAAAATGAAAGAGGCCTATTAAAGAGTCTTGGTTAAAGTATCAGCATTTCCAGAATAGATTCTACCACAATTGCTTCCACACACTAGTATCACTGAAAAACAGCTGTACTCTGGTAATCGAGGGCTGGATGTGGAGAGCCTAGCTCCATTCGACTTCACAAAACTTCAGTTTTCTCATGTGGAAAATGAGCAGAAACCTGCTCTAAGACGAGTCGTGAGAATTAAATGAAACAGGCATGTCAAAGTCACTGTAAACTTTAAAGTATATGCATTGCAAGACACTCCTGTTAATAATATCACTCCTGATTCTTTCTGTGGAGTAAGTACAAATAAATGTATATACAAGGGATATTCTAATTGCTTGAGCCAGAGGACCCCATCAGAAATCATTACATTTTTTTCTATGCCAAACAACGTCTTGACTGGGCAAGGCTAAAAATTCAAATCCAGAGCCTAGCAAACATGAACCGCAGGAAGAACTATCCCAGGATCAGACAACACAGAAAGAAGAGAAAACCCAGATCCTGCTGCCTCCAGCCCCAATTCATATGTGGATATAATTAAGAACTGATAGTTAATGCTAGTACAGGCAGAATGGGAGACAAAATTTGAGCCACTGCACTGAAGGTAAAAGTCTTCAGTTTTGCACCTGGATGTAAATGAACATCAGACCAAAGGCTGATCCTAGACACAGATAAGAGGAAACCTTCCAATGAACTACACTCATGCTCCAGGATTAGAAGAGTTTCCAATTTCAGATGCAAAGCCAGAATTTTACCATCAATAAAGCCAAAGGGGAAATGACATTTGAAAACCAACAGTTTTTGTTTTGTTTTGTTTTGTTTGCTTTCTTCTGTCTCAAAGCCAGGTGTACAAGCCAAAAGAACAGGATTCAAAATCGGTTAAAAGCAGAAGGAGTACTTGCAGACATTCTGCCACTGGCCAAGTTGTGGGTAACACTAAAAAACCTGACTTCTTTGGGGACCTAGCTGTAGCCATAAAACCGCTGGAAAAATAAATGCAAATGAAAATACAGATACAGTGCACAAAACATATCAAAATCTGTCAGACTCCCTAGTACTAACAGGGGACCTTAACTCTCTCTCCTTTCTTCCTTTGTATAAATGCACCTTACTGTTATTTTACTTGTAGCAGTTAATAATGCCAAATCTAAGCAGTGCCAAGGTATTGCAGATCAGGACAAAGCTGAACCATTGTTGAAAGAATTTTGTGGTTTTATTAATTACATTAGCTAAATGCATTTGTAAATGCTTTTTGTCCTATATCTATATGTAAGTCCTCAGAGATTTTAAAGACCTCTTTTTTTCTGATTACAAGGGGAAGATGCTTAACAGTAGTTGAAAATTTAGAATATTATAAAAAGTAATGAGAAAATGACAATTATATTTCTAGCACTTAGTGGTAATGGCTGTTAATAATGTACTATATTTCCCTGTAGCCTTTACACGTTCATACTGTTTAATCACTTAGCATTATGCCATAAGTACTTTTTCATATTATTAAAATAAAACCCTTCAAAGACATGATTATAACACCTGCACAGAATTCTATCATAAGTATATAATGATATAATTCCTATTGATTTGTCATTATTGTTATGATTAATTTCTCTATGCATATACCATTGTTTACAGTCAAAAAGAATTTTCTAAAAAGTTGATGCAATATTACAACAGTTCTATACATTCTGTTGTATTGCCTACAAACCTTTTTTTGTAAGAAATTATGTTGGAATCATATTACTGTATTATCTTTTTTTTCTATAAACTTATCTCTATCAAAATCTGTCAAATTCTGTCAAAATTAAATACATTAATTTTATCTGAATCATTTAACATAATTTTAGCATTTTTCCTAAACACTAAACATTTTCTGGAAACCTGTATTTTTATACCTTTCTGTCTTTTTTTTGGGGGGGGGG
>PVKE010027604.1:0-21492 GCA_004027555.1 Craseonycteris thonglongyai | reverse complement strand
TCTCCCTAATTGCTAGTGAAGTGGAGCATTTTTTCATATATCTGTTGGCCATATGTATGTCTTCATGAGAGAAGTGTCTGTTAAGGTCATCTGCCCATTTTTTAATTGGATTGCTTGTTTTTTTCTTGTTGAGTTGTACAAGTTCTTTGTATATTTTTGATATTAACCCCTTATCAGAGGCATTGTTTGCAAATATTTTTTCCCAGTTGGTTGGTTGCCTCTTTGCTTTGTTGATGGTTTCCTTTGCAGCGCAGAAGTTTTTTTAGCTTAATAAGGTCCCATTTGTTTATTTGTGCTTTTACTTCCCTTGCCATTGAGGTCAGATTCATAAAGTCCTCCCTGAACCCCAGGTCCATAAGCTTAGTGCCAATGTTTTCTTCTATGCAATTTATTGTTTCCTTTCTTATTTGGAGGTCTTTAATCCATTTTGAGTTAATTTTGGTGTATGGTGAGTGATCACAGTTCACCTTCAGCCTTTTGCATGTGGTTTTCCAATTTTCCCAGCACCATTTACTGAAGAGGCTTTCTTTTCCCCACTGTATATTTTTGGATCCTTTATCAAAAATAATCTGTCCATATATTTGTGTGTTTATTTCTGGGTTTTCAATTCCATTCCATTGGTCCGTGTGTCTGTTTTTCTGCCAGTACCAAGCTGTTTTGATTACTGAGGCTTTGTAGTACAGATAAAAGTCAGGCAGTGAGATGCCCCCAGCTTTATCCTTTTTTCTTAGGATAGCTTTTGCGATTTGTGGTCTTTTGTGGTTCCATACAAATTTGATTATTTTTTTATCTATTTCTTGAAAGAATGACTGTGGGATTTTGATGGGAATGGCATTGAATCTGGTTAATACATTTTTGACTGATCTGTTGACAAGAACGTTTTTCCCTTCAAAGACTTGAAAATGTTATTACAACAAAATAGAGTCTGAGTCATATATATGTCTTATATTGAGTCTTATATTGGAGATATATCCGAAATAAACTGGAAAAGGTAGAATGACACAGAGTTTTGCTCCTCTGCACAAATCCGAACTTAATGACTTCACTTTTTTAATATTATATATACTTAAATGTTTATTACTCAAATTAATAAAATAATGGCAAGGATTTACTCTATTATTTATCTCTTAGCAATAATACAATTTTAGCATGATGTGTTGCACATAATAGGCACATAGTAAATAAGTGTTGAAGTAATTGTTTTGTTTTGCTATTTCTTGGTCGGCTTCAAGAGTTTATAAACTCATCTATAATAGACATAAACAAAATTAGCTAAGTTCATAGCTTTGTAATTTTAAGTTTGAATGCATCTGATATAAATGGTCTAGACTCTTTCTTATGCTATTGCCTAATGTTCTTTGTGGTTACACAGAAAGTTAAAAGTCATTTTGAGGCCGAAAATTTAAAAGTGTAAACACTAATTAAATCAAGGGATTACGAAACAAGAAAAAGTCTACCTGTTGCTGGATGTGAGTCTCCATTGTTATAGGCACAGGTGAAAGAAAAGTCATTAGGAAAGGTTAAAAATACAAAATACAGAAAAAACTATTGAACCATGAAAAACTATAATTATACCAAAAATGGTATAGAGAGATTTACTACTCCATATTTATAATTCATATTTATAAGAGTATTTAATGCCATTCCTCCATAAATGTGATTATACAAAGATGGGCAGAAGGAGTGGGAGTGAAGGAGGGGAGGGAGATAAACAGGTATAAATATAATATTGCAGCTCTCTTTCTCAAAGATAAATTTCCAAAAGTATATGTATCTATCAAACAATATATAGTGAATATATATTAGATAATTCAGTTACATTAGAAGGTTGCTCATAATAAAACATTTTATCTGCTAAACAAGCTGAAGACATCAGACTTCTCTAAAAATAAAACCTAATTTTGTGCAAAACATAACAGTGTCTTATAAATTCCTAAATAAGAATTTTAATTTTTACTCACCTATTTTTTTTATTATATATGCTAAATAAGGTTAAGTAATATTATACAACTTTACCTTTATACAAAAGGTATATTATGACATTCATTAAAAATGAATGTTAATATTATTAATATAACGGATTTAGACTCTACACGTAAGATTGATGAAAGTTATAACCCGGTCTA
This sequence comes from Craseonycteris thonglongyai, assembly GCA_004027555.1. NCBI lineage: Eukaryota > Metazoa > Chordata > Mammalia > Chiroptera > Craseonycteridae > Craseonycteris > Craseonycteris thonglongyai. The sequence continues at coordinate 19,366 of PVKE010027604.1, read as the reverse complement.
TCATCATTTAAACTATGCTTTGGGGATTTGGTGTTTTGTACTTTCCAATGCATGTTTTAGATTGCAGTGCTTTATTTGTTGAGGTTTTCTGTTTCTATTTTAGAAGCCCTGAATGCTGTCACCTGTATCTCCCCACTCCCCATCACAGATTGGACACATGCTTCCATTTTGATCAGCAGTATTGAATGAAGCATCTAATAGGCCCTAAGTTAATATCATCTTAAAGCATGTAATACATGAGGGTCCTCAAGAGCATTATGATGAAATATTAAGACTAGGAAAAAAATAAAGACAGTTTTTGATCATTGATAACTTAATCTTCTTATTCACTAATTTATTTTGTTCTAATGAGTTTGTTTCCAATAGAATTTTTCACGTTATTCTTTGCAATATAGAAATATAAAATTTGTCCCAGTAATTATGTTGAAATGTATTGATCCCTAAACCACTAACTTAAAGTGCCGTTCTTTCCAGTATTCTAATACTAATCTATCATTTTTAATTTCAGAAGTCTATAATTAGAAGCCTATATGGGAATGGTTGACAGACTTATAGGTTGGAGCACTGTAGAAGATAGAATGGTGGTCCTGGGAAATCCTGTGCTTTGCACACTTCTCCTAGGAATAGAGAGTAAGATAGAGAACAAAAATAATCTCCCACTCCAGAATTTATTGCCAACACCATAAAAGTTCGCCCAGACTTATTAGGGAGTTCATGAAAATTAGACTTCTTTCTAAATACTTGCTTGTATGGATAGTTCTGTTAATACATTTGTTTTAAAGTATCCTGTTTCTTTTTATAATTGTGTGTCTGTGTTGTAGGGCCGTGCAGTTTTTGCCAGTGGCAGTCCTTTTGATCCAGTCACTCTTCCAAATGGACAGACCCTGTATCCTGGCCAAGGCAACAATTCCTATGTGTTTCCTGGAGTTGCTCTGGGTGTGGTGGCTTGTGGATTGAGGCATATCACAGATAAGATTTTTCTCACTACTGCTGAGGTATTGTAAATGAGTTCGCCAAGGTTATAAAATACCAGATTTGATCAGTCAGTGTAGATTGTCTAATGTTTTATTTATCTAGCATCTTAGTTCACTCCCAAGAAGGTGAAGCTGAAGAAGAGAAAATACTTCTCAGTAGAGAATAAGGGGTTGGTAGAGGTTCATATTGAGTCACTAGTAAAAGATTGGTCTTCAGCAGCCAGCAAAAAAAATTATGTTCTGATTTCTTAACACTTCCTATCAAATTCTATGACAGTAATGAGATAATTAAAATTCTTGTTTCCAATTCATAGGTTAAGTGGTAAATATTTCTTCATTAAGAACCTGTCTAGGGGATGCCAGACAGCTCAACAGGTTGAGTGCTTGCCTTGCATTCATGAAGTCTGAGTCTTGAATCCTTGCCCTGGCCAGTGCGAGCACACATGCTGAACTGGGGCACGGCTCCCACGCGGGAGACCCCAGTTCAGTTCCTGCCCCATGTGGCCCCACATCCTCCGGTGTGGAATGAAACCATGTCAAAAATGAAAGATGTACAACTTATGGAGACTGCTCTAGGCCATAACCCCTCCTTCTCTTTGTCTCTCTCTGTCTCTGTCTTTCTCTTAAACAATAAAATAAATCTTGAAAAAAAGAACCTTTCTAAATAATGATATTTTGAAGATTTAAAATGTAAGCCTGGTTTAATATACTGAAGAAGTGTTTATCATTCAGGGTTCAGTGTAAAAAAACAGAAAACACTAGCATTTCCAGCAGAAAGGACATTGAACAAGTACAAAGTCATTAAAGGGACAAAGTGGATTCTAACACGGGTTTTCTGGAAAATTCTGAGTATTACAGAACAGACCTACTAGGGAAGCTCTGCTTAGATACTGTTGAGAACTGTGAAAGATCTGAAATTTTACCCAGTTTGCAAGCTAACTAGTTCCATAAATGCTGGCAGAAGACACAAAACTCTTAAGAGACAATGGACTTTATTACTTATGGCATAAAAGGTAACACGAACTTTGGGTTCCCATCAGTTCCCCTTACTCCTCCAGCCTCAGTGGGGTGAGACCATGATTGGACATGTTTTTAAAATCATGAGCTTTTAACAATCAGAATGTTCATCTGGTTGATATCATGTTTGAAGATGATGCAATTCATGAATGAGAAATTTGAGTGAATTTCTTCTCTTAAAATTAAGTCACTGTTATGACATTATAACTGAACTGAAGCAAATAACATCTGATTAGTATTCAAATATTTCATCATGCAAACATGCTATTCTATCTTTTGTGAGGAACTCTCAGAATAGCGACAAAGATTCTGATGTTATTGATGTGATCTGAAGGACTATAATCAAAGTGTTAAGCACTTGGTGTCATTCTGTGTGAACAGTTGTCTGGAAGCTATAATGTTCTCTGCTCCTTTCTTTTTTGTCACTGCATTAAAAGCATGACAGCTGATGCCTCAGAGTTTCTTAAGAACATCTTGTTGAACATAAGTAGATGTCTAATTACTAAAAGAGCTTTTCAAAGTTGTTATATTAAGGAAAATGTAATCATTTTATAGCAGACATATGCCTTTTATAGTAGGCATATCGTAAGAAAAAAATGGTCTTTCACTTGCATGAGCCTGTGTTTTCTTTCTGAAATAACTCCAGCACCCTCTAGCGACAGATTTTATGAAATAAAGAATCTTTTCACTACTATCCAGGAAAAGTAATACCAAAAAGTTTGAAGAAAATACAAATAAAATATGTTGATGTCAGTAGTGTTATTCTTATCATAGCTAGGGTTCTCTCTGGTTAATTTTTTTTGGGCTTTTCCACTGATTTTCTCTTAGGTTTCAATATAATATTCCTGTTTTTCATACCAACTCATTGTTTTCATTGTCCTTTTTTTTTCATGTCCGATTTAATTATGAGCTTTTTCCCCTGCATTCTTTTTTTTTTTTTTTGCTTTTTTTCTTCCCTTTTGTTTTTCTTTTAGAGATCTCATTCATTCACTTGTTTCCACTGTTGACATTATAAGAGTGGCCAAATCTTTGTATCTCTACTATCATCTTTATCATTTCTCTAGTTACCTGATAGATATTTCCACAGAAATGCCCTGCTGGTTCCTTAAATACAAGATGTGTAAAACCATACTTTTCATCTTCTTTCACCCTCAAAGTTTGCATTTCTATTAGTACCACCCTTTTTCTAAAGCAGCACCAGACCTTAGAAGATAGACATTCTTTTCATTCTCCCTCATCCCAAAGCCTCCCAACTCACCATGCATACACACACCTGCGTAAGTGCTCTATTATTTTGCCTGGAAAACTGAAAATTATTTTTCACTTATCTAAGCCGATCCTTCAGGTCACTGAGTAAGTCCCACCTCATCCTTGAATCCTTTTGTGACTACTCTGGCACATCTTGATCTTTCTCCTTAGCCATGGCTGTCTTCATCAGTCACATCAAAATTTTATTTTATTGATAGTTGTGTTATGCTTTTGAGAGCTTTGTATTTTAAACACTTAAGTGTTGCCTTATAATTAAATTGTGAATTATCTTTTTTTTTAAAAAAAAAGCCTTCCATATACCTCTTTCAAAATTCCAGTCACAGGGAAGCCAGGATTTCTCAGTGGGTTAAGCACTCACTTTGCAGCCCTGGGGAACAAGGATCAAATCCCAGCCCTGGCCTATGTGGACCCATATGCTGAACTGGGGAGTGCCCCCAGTTCAGTTCTCACCAGGGTGAGACCCCGGCCCGGTTTCTGCCCTGAGCAGCCCTGCGCCCACCTGTGGAATGAAACTATGTGGAAAAATGGATGATGTGCAACTATGGAGATTGCTCTGGGCCCTCCCCCTTCTCTCTGTCTCTGTATCTCTTTCTCGCTCTCTCTCTCTCCCTCTCTCTCTGTCAAAAACAGTAAAAATAAATCTCTAACATTCTTGTCACACCTAGCATAGTGCTGAACTAAATAGCAGAAAATTAGTAAATACTTATTAAATTACCTTAAATAGAACTTATCGTATATCTTAGCAAAAAGAATAAACACAGCACCACAAACACTCTTTGCTAGAAGGCCCCAAAAAGAAGAAAATCATTTTTGGCTAGATCATATTTTTTAGTTAACAGCAAATGTAGCATGTAGGAGATCCAAGTGAACTTTTTTTGTTTGGCAACTCCAAATTTAATAACTTAAGATTATTATAAAATTACTAGTTGTTTATCAGAAATCTCATGGATTGGCACAAAATCCAAAGATTATTCCTGGACATTTTGTTTTTTAAGATTTATTTTTATTGTTTTTGACAGAGACAGAGAGAAGGGGGATGGCTCAGAACAGCCTCCATAGTTGTATGTTATCAGTTTTCAATATAGTTTCACTCCACAGGTGGGCTCAGGTCTATGCAGGGCAGGAACTGGGCTTAGGGCCCCCTGCAAGGGAGGCACACCCCCAAGCTGGAGGCCTCCTACTTGGGAAACCTGTCCTGCTGAGAACCTAACTGGGGGCACACCCTGGTTCAGCATATGGATCTGTATGGGTGGGGGCTGGGGCACCATTCTTGGACCCCAGGACTGCAAGGTGAGCGCTCAACCCACTGAGCCATCCCGGCTTCCCGGACATTTTTATATCACACAGATTTTTAGCTTTCCTAGGACTCTGAACAATCTTCTGGACCTCTGATGAGAGCACCCAGTGCTCCCCTGGGTCAGCCCTCCTGGCCCAATATGGTTTGTACAGCACCCTAGGAGGAGACTCCTCCCCCTTTTTTCCACATCTTCAAGGCAAACCTTGGCTTTCTATCCTTACACCACTCCTCCTGAATCACCTGCTTTGTGTCCGTCCCTTCATCTACCTCACCCCAGCCTTTCCTCATATCTCCCAGAGATGATCACACAGACAACAGCATGTAGAAGAAACTTTGATTCTTTAAGTCCCTGGATAACTAAAAATCTAGCTACCATAACATTATCAAAATGAAACGGAGATTATTTGAAAACAGTGACAATACAGTTAGACACCAGTGGCATGTTGAAAGCAGCAAATAGTTTTGAAAGAATGAGCCAATACTCACCCATCTTCTGACTTTCCCCAATCTCTTTAAAATTATATTGTGTAACATTCTAGGAAGAATAAAAGAATGATTTGGAATACCGGCAATATGCTAGTGGTGATAGGAGCAGAATACATAATTATCTCATATAAACCATTGAAAACATTTGAAGTTGATTGATTACATAACTGGCCTCCAAATCAAATAGCTAATAAACTAAAATATGTTGTAGAACTAGATCTGACCCCCAAAACAATTTTACTTTCATTCTGCCACGCTGGCAGCCTGTCTGATTTAAAAAAAATATTAAGTATTTCTTGTATACTTACAGTGGTACCTTGTTGCTCATTGTTAATTGGTTCCAGAAGGCGTGACGAGTAAGCAAAAACAATGAGTACTGGGACAAAATTTTCCCATAAGAAATAATGCAGTGTTACCTCAGTACTGGTCGATAATTGGTTCCAAGAGGTGCAACAAGTACCAAACAAATGACAAGTATCGGAAAAAATTTTCACATCAAAATGAGTCTAGTACCAAATTGGACAAGTTTCGAAATAGTCAAGTACCAAGATATGACTGTACTTCCCCAGAGAGTGGGGTAAATTCTTTATTGCCATTTATTTCAGGAACTGTTTTCAGTCTTACATTAACAAAGAGAAAATTAAGCTTAGAAATTCGCCTTCCCTTCCTCAAACCCCTATCTAAATATCCTTGTCACCCATAGAACTTAACCCAAACTCCTTAATTTGCAACGACAGTGCTCCAATTCTTATTTTTCTGCACAGATACTCTGCTCCCTGAGATCAGGACATCTGGGGCTCACTGAGTCCTGCTTACACATCTCTGCGTTCGGTCTGACTCTGGCTTCTTTCTGGAGTGGCTACCCCTTTCCTGTTTGTCTGACTCCTAGCTTTCCTCCCATTCCATGCTCAAGCTCCCTCCACTATGCCTCTGGATTTCTTAATACTCCTATTTCCCCTTTAGACAAGGCTGTCTTCTCTTCTAGTATTCTCATTTTTTTCCTGTCATTTGTTACCTCACTAAACTATACATCTCTCAAGAATAGAAATTGCTTTTTGAACTTGTCTATAGTGTTATGTCTTTCATATTTGCTGATGGCAAACAAAACAATTTTTCAGAAATAGTTTTATGATTTAAAAAAGTCTAAAAGATATTAAAGATACTGAAAAATAAATATTTGATTATTTAAAATATCTGAAATGAGGAAGATTATTTACTTCCTTTCTAGACCAATCCTTTAATCTGCTAGAATACTTCAGTCTTCTTGTTTCTTTTATGGTGTTGACATTTTTGAGAATACAGGCTAGTTGTTTTTACAACGTTCCTCAATTTGGGTTTATCTGATTATTTTGTCATGATTTAATTCAGGTCATATGGTTTTGTTAGAAGCATTGTGTGCCTACTAATTATGTCCTTCCCAGTTCATCACATCAGAAGACACGTGGTATCAATTTGTCTCATTTTTTAAAACCACATTATTGAGGGATGATTGACATATAGAAAGCTGTGCATTCTAAATTATGTCCTGGATGAGTTTGGAGATAAGTAATTATATACTTGTGAAATCATCACCACAATCTATGCCATAATCAAATCTATTACCTCCAAAACTTTTCCCCACCCTCTTTATTATTAATTTTTTATTGCTTTGGTAAGAAAAACTTAACATGAGTTCTACCCTCTTAGGAAAATGTTAAGTATACACTCTTTGATTTAGATATAAGGAATGGTTTGGGGGCAGCAAATGCTGAAGCTAGTTAGGTGATTCAGATAGTCCGAAATGCGTGTACAATTAAAGTCCAACTTGCGGGATGACTCTGAAATATCTTTATATCTTATGCTACATTGTGTGAGCTGGGAGTCATGGTATGAGCAGTTTTGGATACTTCCTTCCTTTTCTTTCAGCTTCCTCTTTTTTCATCACTTCTATAATCCTCCTCTAACTTCCTTACTCCTTTTTAATCCTGCTCCTCTAGTATATCAAGTAGGAAAGCTCCTGGCATTTCATGGTACAGTAGAAAAGGAACTATAAGAAGAAGACACCCAGATTCTGTTCCCATCTTTTCCCCTAACTGTCTGATCCCATCTGTGTGCTCAATTTTTTCATTGATAAAGAGGGAAATAAATTTAGATAACCACACTAATGTAATCTGCTTCTATTCTTGACAGTATATGTGATCATACACCACATTGTGTGCTATGAAGTATAAACCTTTTTTACTTTTTTTTTTTAAGGTTATAGCTCAGCAAGTGTCGGATAAACACTTGGAGGAGGGCCGGCTTTATCCTCCTTTGAACACCATTAGAGAGATTTCTCTGAAAATCGCAGAAAAGGTAAAATCATGCTAGTTCAATCTCATTATTTTTTTCTTCCTTATATTGCTAAGTATGCATTTTTAGGTATCCACTTCCTGTATAAGCTTATTATTTCAGAAAGCACAGTGCTGGGGCAGAGCTTAAGAACTATTAATATGTTTGATCCTGAGAAATGGAAGAATTAGGCTGAATCATAAATTTCCCTATCATTCTTTTTCTTTTCCATAATTTAACTAATTGATTAGGGTTTCCTTTCAGCTTGATTTTCTTAACTTCACTTTTTTTAGTTAGTGTTTTCCATATCACATTTACAACAGTCATCAAAATATTGCAGATGTGGTAGTGTGTCATTTAGACCTTAAAACCTGCCTTACCTACATCTCCATGATGTATGGCATCTTAAAAATCACAGTTGAGGGGAAGCCGGGATGGCTCAGTGGGCTAATCGCTCACTCTGCAGCGCCAGGGACCGGAGATCGAATCCCGGCCGCGGCCCGTGCGGAACCATATGCTGAACTGGGAGCTCCCCCAGTTCAGTTCTCTCTGTCTCTGTATCTCTCTCTCTCTCTCTCTCTCTCTCTCTCTCTCTCTGTCAAAAATAAATAAATAAAAAATATATAAAAAAAAGAAAAAAATCACAGTTGATAATACTAGGATGAAAGCAAAGCAATGAGGGCAAAGAACTCAAAGCTTTTGGGGTGGCCAATGAGCTATTGAAGGACTCAGCCAAGACGAACCTGAGGAAATGGAAATTTTCTATAACTAAGATGAGAGATACATTGATTTTTTACATTATAGTTGTGCTAGTTTATTAGGGCTGCCACAACAAAATACTACAGTCTGGATGGCTTAACGGGAATTTATTTTCTCACTGTCCTGGAGGCTAGAAATCTAAAACTAAGGGGTAGGCAAGACTCATTTCTTTGGAGGCCTCTCTCCTTGGCTTATAGATGATTGCTTTCTGTCTGTGTCCTCATGTGGTTTTTTCTCTGTGCACGCGCATAACTTGTGTCTCTTTCCGTGTCCAAATTTACCTTTGTTATAAGGACACCAGTCAGCTTGGGTTTGGGCCCACTTGAAGAGCCTCATTTTAACTATCTCCAAATATATTCATACACTGCCTGGGGGTTAAGGCTTCAACATTTTGGGGTAACATAGTTCAGCCCATAATTGTAATTAAATTGAGGTTTATCACCCTCAGCGTCATGCATATTTTAGCTGGATAACTCTTTGTTGTAGAGGCTGTCCTGGGCATTGTAGGATGTTTAGCAGCATCCCTGAATCTTTTCTATTAGATGCCAGTAACCTTTGTAAGTTATGACAACCAAAACTATTTCCAGACATTGCCAAGTGTTTTCTCATAGACAAAGTTGTTCCTGGTTGAAAATCAAAGGTATTAGCAAGTTTATCAAAACAATACCATTTAAGATTCATATGTCATTATTTATCTTGTTGATTGAAGGTAAATGCTTCAAAAACCAAGTAATCCTTCAAAAATTTGTTAGATAAACTGCTTGGTTATTTATTTATGAAAGAGTATGCTCATATTTTCTCTTAGTTTGTGCCTACTAGTTTTTAACTAGTTTGAATTATTAATACTGAATAGCATTATCATTTTAAGTTCATTTTGAAGATTTAAATAAGAAGTTAGCATCTGATTAGAGGATAAAGTAAGAAACTGAAAGACAGCAGCTGCGTATAAAAAGACTCAGATATTACACCTAGAATAATGGAAGAATCTGCACTCATAGGAATTGGGAAATCAGGACAAAGATTCAACTTTAGGGAATAAGATGATATAAGTGGACTGCATGTTTGAGGTATCAATGGTACATTCAAATGTAGAATTCTAACAAGTACGTGGAATGACTGAAACTTAAGGAGAGGCTAGTTATAAACATGTGGGAATCACCCACTTGTGGTAACAGATGAAGCTCTAGGAGTAGTTGGCATTACAAACAGCAAGTAAAGAAAGGAAAGGAAATCAAGGATAGAACATACGGTAGTTTATTTTCTGGCTAGAGGACAAAAGAAAGAAGACAGTTAAATAGAGAAATAGTCATGCTTTTAAGAAGAGACTCAGAATTCAGCTGCATGTTAGAAATTAAGACAATTTCAAGATAGGGGTAGAAGTTGTGATTAAAAGAATCAAATTCTGGAGAGAAATGATGATGACTTTTACTTATGCCTAGGAAGTCATCAGAAACTTGTACAAAAGCAATTTCAATTGAAGAAGAAGTTAAGAAGTCTGGGAAGAATTAGGAAAGCAACAAAATCTAAGCTGCTTTTTCAGAGTTTGGGATTGACAAGAGTGAAGATTTCACTGCGAGTCTCATTAATATAATGTGTCCTGGGAGCAGGAAGGGGAATGAACACCCACGTTGTCTATGTCAGGAATGAAACAATACATTTCATTATAAAAGTAATATACCGATTGCAAATAAGCACAAGGGATACTTTTGGGGTGATTGAAATGTTCTGAAACTGGGTATGGTAATAGTTACACAGCTCTGTAAACTCAAAAAATAATTTAATTGTACATTGAAAATGGTTGAATTATGTGGTGTGGTGAGTGAACCAAACCTCAAGAAAAGCTGTTAAAAAGGGTAATAACACCACATTATAGGCACTTTCAAAAATAGAGCATAGGAAAATATAGTACCTAATATTTCACTTTTCCAGTGTAAGCATTATTATAATTTTAGTGTGTTTGCTTCCAGTCTTTTTTCATTTGTTTGCTTTCTTTTCTAACATTATAATAATGTATGATGTAGACGTACCTTTGTTACCTGATTTTTTTCATAAACATTTCTCAATAATATGGCATAGTCTTTATAACCATAACTTTTCATAAATGCATAATTTTACATTGAGAAGAGATACTTAATCATTCTAGTATTCTTCAAAGTCAGGCTTATCCAAGTAAGTCTTTTCATACAAATAGCTCCTTAATGGAAGGAGTGAATGAAAGAGCACGTATGGAGTGATTAATTTTTACAAGAGGGAGAATCCATTTTTCTCAAAGAAAATAGAGGAAGAGAGGATGTTTGAAGATAAAGAGGAGATATAATAGTTTGATTTGATGAAAAAGAAGATTGAGATAGTTTTCTTTGATTAGCTGGAATTTTCTCAGTGGAGTGATGGGAGTCAAATGGAGGCTTGACAGGGAGAAGGTTTGAAATTGCCTTGTGGGAAATATGAGAAGTTTGTTTGTTTGTTTTTTAAAAGGAGGATAGAAGCACAAAATGCAACCACAGAGTTTCATGTAAGGCTAGGCAAAATATTACATCCCTGAAGACAACCATGAAAGGAGAAAGCCAGTACTGAGGATTCCCCAGACTAGGGACTAGTGTGGAGAGTGTGACACAAAGCCACAGAATCCAGAGATTCTGTGACCCTGGGAAGGAGCACTGGACCTGCCTATGGAGTCCTGCTGATTAGATGAGCAGGGTCAAGAAACCCTGGGATAAAAAAAGAAATTTTGTAGGAGGCAGTGGTGAGAATAGGGATTCTTGAAACTTGGAAGGAATATCAATGTATTTAGCTCAATTTCATTATCAGTCAGGTCATTTCAAAATGACTAGTCTTAGCTGAGAAATCCTGGTATCATCACCCTTGAATAGATCTCTACTAGCTAAACTTTCTTTAGTTGCTGGTATTGTATTCTCCTCTTGCTATATGACTTACAAGCATTTTCATTTTACTTCTTCATGTATATGTGCTTTTATTATAATGCAACTTATTTTTTTTTCTTTTTTCTGGAAACACAAGATGTAAAGTATAAATTTTGTTTTATAAATTTTTGGAACAGATAAAACTTCTGATGTGCTCACCATCGCCTCTATTCATTAAAGTAACTAGGGGAAGCCGGGATGGCTCAGTGGGTTAAGCGCTCACTTTGCAGAGCCTGGGACCGGGGATCAAATCCTGGCCCCGGCCCGTGCGGAACCATATGCTGAACTGGGAGCTCCCCAGTTCAGTTCCCTCTCTGTCTCTGTATATCTCTCTTTCTCTCTGTCAAAAATAAAAAAAAATAAAAATAAATATATAAAGTAACTAATACTCTTTTCTTATTTCTAGATTGTGAAAGATGCATACCGAGAAAAGACAGCCACGGTTTATCCTGAACCCCAAAACAAGGAAGCATTTGTTCGTTCTCAGATGTACAGCACTGATTATGACCAGATTCTGCCTGATTGTTATTCTTGGCCTGAAGAAGCCCAGAAAATACAGACCAAACTTGACCAGTAGCACAATAGCTGATAATTCTAACTCCATGAATGAGATCTTGAAGTCTTTCATAATTTTTAAAGATTGGAATCTTTTTTAGTGATTCATAATATGCTAGATTAAGATAATTTTACTTTAACAATCTAAAAATTTACAGAAGAATATTAATGTACTTTTGGGTAAACATCACACTAGACAATTTTGCTTCATTTACTTTCTGGTTGTTTATGGTTTCTATCTTATTTTGCCCAAGTTCTCTTTAAAAGCTATTATACCTACTACTGAGAAACTCATCATTTTTATATAGGGAACTAATGGGAAGACCAAAATTAGTAATAAATTGATATGATTAAACTTAAAATCCTTAGTCTTTTCTTGACCATTTTGTTAAAAATCTACATTTTTAAAAATAAAGACAGAAATGAATTTAGACATAGATGAACTTTTGCTAAAAATAGAAATAACACTTTGTTGCCTAGAGAAAAATAACTTCTCAGGTATTTTTATTCCAATCCTAGATTATATTTGTTCCTTTTTTTGTGCAACTGAATTTTGTAAGAAAGATCATTGCTGTTTATAATGCCTTGTGTAGCCTTAGATTTTAATATTCTTCCCCTTTGTTACATCTTCTTATCACCTTGGCCCTAGTCAGAATCTCCTTTAACAGCACCTCTCTTTCGCCCTAACTAAGCGCCCTGTCCTTCAGCTCTGCATTGCTGTTGTTGGGCCTTTGCAGACTGTAACTCCTGTGCAGAGGTAGGTACCTTCGGTCCAGCACAGGCTGAACAAAGGGACATGCTGACAGGAGAGTAGTAAGCTCCTTGAGAAAGGGTTGTCTGCAGAGTCGACCTCTAAGGACAAAGTTCTCTGGAGTCAAGAGCAAGAGTACGGTTCTCAGACAAGCTGGGGCTCCCACTTGAGTGACATGCTCAGGTGTCCCTTGATTCGTGTTGTTATACAGTAAACATAATTTCCTCTGGGTTTGGAGAAAGTTTTGTAACCACTTCCCCAGTATCAGAAATTATCTTTGCATTAGCTATTAAAATATTTGAGTTACCATTAGTAGTTTCTGCCCAGAAATTCATGTTAATTTCAAGTTTTACTTTAGAAATTAATCATTGAGCTAATGGAAAGAATTTTAAGTTCTTAAGCTCAGGTTACAATAACATTTGCTATTTGTAGAATTATTCAGAACATTTTATATATTTGAAGTAATGTTGTTAAAGAGTATAAGAAGATGTTCAAGGTACACTATACTATAAAATAATTTTATTGAAAGATGAAGGTTATACAAATTGCTTTAAGTGTAAGTAGAAAGGGTGGAGGTATTTCTGAAGGTAACAGTTAATCAAGATTTTCCTCAATATAGATATTTTGAAAGGATCCAGTACACCTATTTCTTGTCTGATTCCATGTTGTCTTGTAGTTCTAACTGAATGTATTTACCTATGCAAAAGATTTATTAAAGCATAGAAAAAGTGAATGAATAAAGTTATAAAATAATTATCTTTTTCTCTTAAAATACTGTTACATTTAAAAATGATAATACTGGGGGAGTCTTGGTGGTCATGTGACAGGATATATGAATTTAAAAATATTCTAATAGCTAATTGCACTATGAACTTTATTTGATATATATGTAGTCATATTTGCTGTATATTGTGTTGAATGAGCTACTTCCTTGTCCTCAGAGAAAGATAATGAAACAAGCATTGGATGATTTCTTACTCTGTATCATATAGTCTGTATACTTTACCTTATTTAATGTAGTTCCCTCAGTTCCCTTATGAAGTAGATGTTTTAAGTGACTTGCAGGTCCACAGACCTAATTAGTGAAGGAGGTGGGCTCTAAATCCATATGTATCTTTTTAGTATTTTCTCTTTTCACTAGAGTACAGTCTAGAACAGCACTGTTCAACATAAAAAAAGTGAGCCACATGTATAATTTCTAGTGACCTCGTAAAAGAAGAAGAAACGGGTGGAATTCATGTTAATCACACATTTTATTTCAACCAACATGTCCAGAGTATTTTCATTTCAACATGTAATCAGTATAAAAATTATTGAGATATTTTACTATACTTTGTTTATAATAAGCCTCCAAAATACAGATATTAGCATATATATCTGTCATGAGAACCTAGTAGAACAATGGAATAGAACAGGAAGCTCACAGACAGACCCCCTGAACTTATGATTTACAAAGGTAGCACAACAATCAACAGATAAAGAATAAGTGATTAGTAAAAGAATTGGGAAAATTGGCCTACCACACGAAAAAAATTAAAACTGGAGCCCTGCCTTCCATTATATAAAAAATGGATTTAAAGACCTAAGTATGAATAGTAAAATATAAAGCCAGTAAAAACTATTGTAGCAAAATATCTTAGCGACCTCAAAACACAAACATGGGGTAAAAATAAAATTGAGGGAAAGATTCATCTAAATAAGGAAGGTTTTGGTTGACAAATGGCTATTGTCATAATAGAGTAAAGGGTAAAGAAATATATGACTGTGGGGTAGGTTGGTAGCTCTACAAAAATAGGGTCATAAAGAGATAATTTAGGCTCCAAGGTTTAAATTCGCAGCTTGTGTCAGTCTAAAAACTAGAAAAATGCTTATGATTTTGCTAAAAGAATCTCTTCTTTTTTACCAGATATAAGGCTGAAATGACTGAAAACCAAGGTCATACTTAACCTGGTTGCCAAATAATACCAAGAGTTTCAATCACAGCCTCACCAGGTCTCCTATGTAAGTGTATTGACCAGAAAACAGTTACCGGCAAGACCTTGGTTTATAATGAGGATGTAAGGTAAGGGGGATTTGGAGGACTTGATACCCTAAACAACTCGGGTTTAAGTACTGAAAGTCCTGTGTCCCAGGAATCCCCTCATCCCCAAGCAAACCAGAACACTTGACTTGTCCTCCATTGCTAATCAAAGTGGGAGCACTTTCTTTCTGAAGAGATTGTTACAGCCTTGCTTGAAGATTTGGTAATGACCTCATTCAGTTTTACCTCCTGTTCCTTCCACATTACTTCTTATCTCTATATACGTAATAACAGATTTTAGCATGGAGAGGAGCTGTGGTAGATTAAAAAGACAAATCCTGGAGGAGAAGACTCCCACAAAAAGAATTATAGACTGCTCATTATATGAGCAAAATCTGAGGAAAATGTATGGACTTCTGAAAATGTACTGAAGAAGAAGTATACTTTTGGATTGGGTAGAGTGGATTGATAGAGGTGTACTTGCCACTGGTTCTGGATTCAGTGTTGCTGCCTTGAGCAGTTGAAAGTGATTCTGTTTATTGGTTCAGTTATTTGACTGAAATGTAAAGTTAATAATGGCCCACATTAAGTAAAATTGAAAATACAAATATTCCTTGAAATAACAAAGAGGAATTCAAAGATTTACAAAGATAAGAATGTTGGAGTGGATTTCTTGTGTGCAATCAGACCATCCTAATCCTAGCAATTTCCTCAGCATTTATGAAAAAACATTTTTTTAATTGAGGTATAGTTAATACATAACATGGTTTTAGATGTATGTACAACACAATGATTCAATATTTGTATATATTGTAAAATGATCACCACAATAACTCTAGTTAACATTTTTCACCCTACATACTTGTAATTACAAAAAAAATTTTTGCTTGGAAGAACTTTTGAGATTTACTCCTGTAGCAACTTTCAAACATGCAATACTGTGTTATTAACTGTAGTTAGCATGCTATACATTATATCCCCATGACTTATTTACTTTATAACAGCAAATTTGTATGTTTTGACCCCCTTATTAATTTTCCCAAACTCCCACCTCTGGCAACCACCAGTCTTTCTCTGTATTTATGAGCTTATGTTTTGTTTGTTTGCTTATTTTTAGATCCATACAAGCTTCACTTGGCATAATGCCCCAAAAGTCTATCCATGTCATCATAAATAGCAAGACTTTGTTCTGTTTCATGGCTACATAATATTGCTATATATACATAGATATGCACATATACATATGCACATATGCATATACACACATTCACACACACACACACATTTTCTTTATCTAGTCACCTGTTGTTGGCTACTTAGTTTGTTTCTTTGTCTTGCCTATTGTAAATAATGCTGCAATGAACAAGCGGCATATATATCTTTATGAATTAGTGTTTTCATTTTCTTCAGGTAAGTACCCAGAAGTAGAATTGCTGGATCATATAGTAAACTTTTTTAGGAACCTCTATACTATTTTCCTTAATGGTTTGCACCAGTATACATTCCCACCAACAGTGTACTGGTTTTTTCTTTCCCCCTCATCCATGCCAACACTTGTTATTTCTTATCATTTTGATAATAGCTATTCTAACATGATATTTCATTATGGTTTTGATTTTCATTCCCCTGATGATTAGTGATGTTGAGCATGTTTTCATGTACTTGTTGGCAATCTGTGTATCTTCTTTTGAATAATGTATATTCAGATCCTCTGCCTATTTTGTAATCAAGTTGTTTGAGTTCTTTATGTATTTTGGATATGAGCTCCTTATCTTCCATTCAGTTGGTTGCCTTTGCTGTGCAGAGCTTTTTAGTTTGATTTAATTCCATTTATTTATTTTTCCTTTTGTTGCCTTTGTTCTTGGTGTCAAAAAGAAAATCATCACCAAGATCAATGGCAGGGAGTTTGCTGCCTATGTTCACTTCTAGGAGTTTTATGGTTTCAGGCCTTTCATTCAGTTCTTTAATCTATTTTGAGTTAATTTTTGTGTATGTAAGGTAGCGGTCCAGTTTCATTCTTTTGCATGTGGCTGTCTAGTTTTTCCAACACCATTTATTTAAGAGACTGTACTTTCCATATAATGTAGTCTTGGCTGTTATAACTCTTGCAATTAATTAACCATATATGTGTCGGTTTATTTCTGGGATCTCTATTATGTTCCATTGATCTGTGTGTGTGCAGGTGTGTGTGTGTGTGTGTGTGTGTGTGTGTGTGTGTAAGGCCAATGCCATACTTTTTTATTATAGCTTTGTATATTTGTTTTTTCTATTGCTGTAAAAAAAAATACTGTTGGAATTTTGATGGGGATTGCATTGAATCTGTAGATTGCTCCTGGGTAGTATAGACATTTTAGCAATATTAATTCTTCCAGTTGATGAGAATGTAACATCTTTCCATTTATTTGTGACTTCAATTTCTTTCATCAATATCTTACAGTTTTCATTGTACAATTCTTTCACCTCTCTAGATAAATTTATTTCTAGGTATTTTATTGTTTTGATGCAATTGTTAAAGGGATACTTTCCTTAATTTCTCTTTCTTATAGTTTGTTATCAGTATATAGAAATGCAACAGATTTTCATATATTGGTTTTGTATCCTGGAACTTTACTGAATTTATTAGTTATATCACCATTCTTTTGGTAGTCATTAGACTATTTTTATGTATCTTCAAATATTCATAATTTTACTTCTTCATTTCCAGTCTGGATGCTTTTTATTTTATTTTATTTTTCTTGCCTAATTGCTCTGGCTAGGACTTTAAATTCTATTTTGAATAAGAGTGGGTATCCTTGTCTTGTTTTTGATCTTAGAGGAAAAGCTTGCTCATCTTTTTACCCTTGAGTGTGATGTTAGCTGTTTTTCATATATAGCCTTTATTATGTTGACATAAGTTCCCTCTATACCAACTTCACTGAAAGTTTTTTTATCATAAATGGATATTGAATTTTGTCAAATGCTTTTTCTGTACCTACTGAGAACATATGATTTTTATCCTTCATTTGGTTAATGTGGTATGTCACATTGGTTGATTTGCTGATGTTTGAACCATCCATGCATTCCAGGAATAAATCTTACTTGATTATGGTGTATGAACCTTTTAATGTATTATTCAATTTGGTTGCTAATATTTGTTGAGGACATGAAAAGCATTTGAATGACTCATCTCTGTAAGCTGGGGAGGCTTGTGGGAAATGCTATGGTTAAATTGGGCTCCCTGTTTCTTTGGTACATCAGAATCTTGGGGTTGATAGAGGCTTAATAAAAGCATTTTGCAAATATTAACAACTAGAGACAAGGTAGAAATAACTACAATAGAAGCAGATTTTTGTACTCAGAATTGTTTGGTCTACAGAAATCTTTACTGGCAGCTAGTAAATCACAGGGCCCCATGGCCTGAAATGATATTGAAAATTTAATTAGGATAGCACAGGTAGTAACCAAGAATAATGGATGCCAGTGTATACAACTGATACAGCCACATCAGTGTATGTCAGCTGAATATTATCTTTGCTTAGAATCAAATATGTGGGCAAACCATACAGGTCTACTTGATATGTATAACAACAGCAGAAAAACCTAACCACCACCACCAAGCTAGAATGTCAAGGCCCTCATTAAATTGTCAAGCACAGATAGAAATGAATGATTCCAAAGGTGAAGAACGCTATAATATAAATATTTCCAAAATCTTCCTTTAAGTCTCCATTTACTATTAATAGGATAACAGTGTATTGCAGAAAGGAAACCAATAGGCCATTTGGAAATCATCTGGCAATAGTCTGAATGAATACAAACTTCTGGGGCCTTGGAAACCATTGTGGCCTATGGAACAAAGCATATTCTATAGGAATAAATCCATCCTCTTGTTATTTTAGCAGTGAAGAACTGATTTTTTTCATCATCTGTGTCAATAACCCCACATTGGATCTCTGATGTATTAAAAAAGCGTTATTCTGACAGGAAGTACCAAATGATTTGCAGAGATAAGTCTCATCATCAAAAGCTTTAAAAGAAGTAGGGGTGTGATTCTCACCACATCTTGAATTAACATGATTTTTGGCATGTGGAAGAGATAGATGGGTCTTTGAGAATGATAGTACATATTCATTAACTTAATCAGATGGTGATTCCAACTACAGCTACTGCCCTACTACAAGTTCTTTCTTGGAGCAAATCAGTAGGTTGTTAAATGATTTGCCCAATGCTTTTTTGTTTGCTTTTTTCTTTATTCCAGTAAATAGAGGGCCGCAAAAACAGTTTGTGCTGTCACCAAGCAACACTACAGATTGTTTGTTGTCAGTGTTTCATTAACTCTCTGACTCTGCCAGAATATAATTCTTGATACCAGATCATGATCATCGCATCATTGTACAGAACGTTGATGATGCTATGCTCATAGGACCTGGAACACAGGTGTCAGTCATTAGAGTCTCTGGATACCTGCTAAGATACGTTGTGCCAAAGGGTAGAAGATAAATCCCCCAAAAGCAACAGAGCCTGCCACCTCAGCCAGATTTGTGGAGGTCATGTCTGGTGCATGTTGGAATATACCCTGCATAATGAAGAACAAATTGTGTACTTCGTTCCAGCTTTGACTGAGGAGGAACTTCAGTGTTTGATGGGATTCTTTGAATTTGTGACGGCTACTCTAACCAAATGAGTGATCCAAATGCTTCAAGTTTAACTGGGCTCAGAAAAAGAAATTCCTCTCTAGATGGTCCAAGCTGCAGTGAAAGTAGTTCTACCATGTAGCGCTTATATGAGAGTTCCAATGAGATCAGAGTTTTGAGGCAAATTAGAATTCTTCATAAAATCTTGAGTTTTGATCAAACCATGCATTCTTCAGAAAATACCTGTTCTTTCCATTTACTACTGATCTACTTGAAGTAAAAGCAAATGAAAGAAAATTTTCATGTTTAAAAGGGTTCTGGGAAAGCCGGGACGGCTCAGCGGGTTGAGCGCTCGCTTTGAGGCCACGAGGACCGAGGATCGAATCCCGGCTCC
>PVKE010027603.1:0-21495 GCA_004027555.1 Craseonycteris thonglongyai | reverse complement strand
TCAGTGCATAGTTATTTCTATTTTACTTTTTGACAGATAGAGAGAGAGACAGAGACAGAGACAGTTAGAGAACCGAACTGTGGGAACTCCGCAGTTCAGCACGTGGGTCCTGCCTGGGCCGGAGCCGGGATTCGATCCTCGGTCCTCATGGCCTCAAAGCGAGCGCTCAACCCGCTGAGCCGTCCCGGCTTTTCCCTATACCACATATTTTTTAAAGATTTATTTTATTGTTGCTGACAGAGACTGAGAGAGACAGAAACAGAGAGAGACAGAGAAGGGGGAGGATCCAGAGCAGTCTCCATAGTTGTACATCATCACTTTATGACATGGTTTTATTACGCATGGGTGGGCTAGGGCTGTGCAGGGCAGGAACTGGATTGGGGGCCTCCCCAACGGGAAGCACACACCCACAAGCTGGAGGCTGAACTGGGGGGCGAGAATTGAACTGGGGGCCTCCTGCATGAGAAGCAGACCCCAGTTCAGCACATGGGTCCAATGAGCCGTGGCTGGGACTCAATCCCTGGTCCTTGAGGCTGCAAAGTGAGCGCTTAACACACTTAGCCATCCCAGCTTCTGTGATATCATGTTATTTTGACTATAGTTTTGTAAAAGGTTTTGAAATGTAACTTTGTAGCCTACAAATATGTTCATCTTTCTCAATATTGTTTTTGTTACTTTTGGTCTTTCATCATTCCATACAAATTTTAGAACTGTTCATTTCTGATTCTGCAAAAATTCCTTTAGGGTTTTGAAAGGATTACCATATTTCAATATATTACTTTATGTAATGTAGATATTTTTAACAATTTTAAGTCTTCCAAGTCATATAAATGTCTTTCTATTTTTCTGTCTTTATTTTCTTTTAGCAATGTTTTATAGTTATTATTGTATATGTCTTTAACTTTGTTGGTTAAGTTTATCCTTACATACTATTTTTTGATGGTTTTAAAATGTATATTTTCTTGAATTTCTTGTTTTATTGTTTGCCTAATCATTGTATTATGATACAACTTATTTTTGCATGTTGATTTTATGTTCTTCAACTTTGATAAATTTTTCAGCTGTTCTTTTGTGTAGTAATTACTATTGTCTAATGTAAATTATTTCTTATCTGAACAGAGATAATTTTACTCATTTCCTTCTTTTTTTTTAACCATCATTTTGTTTTTGTTAAATTTATTGGGGTGACATTAACTGATATCAATTACATTGTTTCCATATCTACAATTCTACATTACATTGTCTATATATTACATTATGTGCTCATCACCCAGAATCAGCTTTCTTTCCATCGCCATATGTTTGATTCCCCCTCCTTACTTTCCCCCACCCATCTCTCCCACCCACCTCCTCCCTTACCCTCAAGTACCCACTAAACTATTGACTGTGTTTAAATGCCTTTAGTTTATTTATATTTCCAAATTGCTCTGGGTAGGACTTCAGCACTGTGGTGAATAAGAGTGGTGAGGGGGTGCCTTGTCATCTTGTTTCTGGTTTTCATGAAATCTTACTTTTTATTTTACCATGATTATAATGTTAGCTGTGGGCTTTTCATATATGTCCTTCTTTACGTTAAAATGAGTTCCTACAGTTAGTAGTTTGTTGATTATTTTATCATGAAATTGTATTGAAATATTTTAAATGCCTCATCTACATCTGATAAAATGATCATGTGAATTTTGCTTATTATGTTAATGTAGAATATAATATTGATTTTCATTTATTCAACTATCCTTGCATCCCAAGGGTACATTCCACTTGCTCATTATTTATGATCTTTCTAATCAGGTGTTGAATTTCATATTTTAATATCTTGATGAGGATTTTATGTCTATGATCATTTTGCATATTGGCCTGTAGTTTAATTCTCTTACACTGTCTGACTTTGATATCAGGATAATGCTGGACTCATAAAATGATTTTGGAAGTGTTTCCATTTATTTCCATATTTGGAAGAGTTTGAGAAAAGTTGGAATAAAATCTTCTTAAAATGTTTAATATAACTCATGAATGAGCCAATATGGTCCCAAACTTTTCTTTGTTAGAAAATTTTTGATTGTTGTTTTCATATACTTGTTTGTTTTTGCTCAGTTGAAGCCCTTTATTTTTTCTTGATTTAGTCATGGAAAGTGTTATGTTTCTAGAAATTGATCTATTTCTTATGGTTTATTAAAATTTTGGTACATAATTGTTCATAGTGATCTCATAATCTTTTTTATTTTTATGGTTTCAATTGTAATACATTCTTCTTTATTTCTAATTTGATTTTTTGAAGTTTTCTCCCTTTTTTCTAAGTTAATATAGTTTTAAAAATATTTATCTTCTCAAAAAAATCTGAATTTTGTTGTTTTTCAATTGTTGTTTTATTGTTTCCTTCATTTCTGTTCTAATTTTAATTATTTTCTTCTTTTTGCAGCATTGGGCTTATTTTGTTTTTTCCCTAACATCTTGAGTTGTAAATTTAGATTATTTACTTTCTCTTTTGGTGTACGTATTTTCTTTTTTTGTTAAATGTATTATGGTTACATTGGTCATTAAAAATTATGTAGGTTCCAACAGTGTAAACATTTTAGTCAATATTGCTTTTGCTACTTCCCATTATATTGTGTATGTTGTATTTTTATTTTTATTTGTCTCCGCATATTTTCTAATTTCTTTTTTGATTTTCTGTTTGACTCAATTATTTAATTTTTACATGTTGTTGAATTTTCAATTATTCCTTCAGCAATTATAATATAATTAGTTTTACTGTGGTCAGAAAAGATTCTTGGTACAAAATCAACCACTTTAAATGTGTTAAGATTTGCTTTGTGACTAAACATGTTACATAGAGAATTTTTTATGCATACTTGAGAAGAACGTGTATTTTACTGCTGTTAAATAGAAAGTTTTGTATAAATCTGTTAGATCTACTTGATCCATAGTGTTGAACTTTTTTTTTTTTCATTGAATTGATGTGTGGATGTTCCATCTGTTATTGAAAGTGTGATATAAAATGTTTCTACTATTAAAGTGTTGCTGTCAATTTCTCTATTTAGTTCTGTCAATATTTGTTTCAGATATTTGGGTACTGTGATGTTGAGTGCATATATATTTATAATTATTATACCTTTTTGGTGAATTGACACTTTAAAGTCTTGACAGTGACTGAAAGCCTATTTTGTCTAAGTTTGGCCACTTTATTTATCTTTTGCTTTATATGTTTATAGAATATCATTTTCAATCATTTTACTTACTGCCTATGTGTGTCCTTAAATCTAATGTGTATATCTTATGGGTTGTACTCAGTTTGATCTTATTATATTACTTATTCAATGACATTTTATCTTTCAACTGGATATTTTAACTCATTTTATTTAAAGTAATTATTAACACATAAACACTTACTTCTGCCTTTATGCTGTTGCCTGTCTGCCTTGTAGATTTTTCCCCTTAATTTCCTTTCTTGCTGTTTATATTTATATTTTTCTGAATTTTTTGTCATTGTATGTTTTGATTTCAGATTTTTCTTCTTCTCTAGAAACATTTCATTCTTCTTATGTATTACATAAGATATCTTATAGTTATAAAAATATTTTAAACTCTTAACATAATTTTAGTTATATACAAATACCCTACAGTATTGCTTCTCCCCTCCCACACATTATGTTGTTAATGTCACAAATCCAAACTTTTTATTTTGTGTATCTATTGATATATATTAGCACTTATAGAGTATGTTTTATTGTGTGTCTAGTTGTTATTATATTTATTGGGGCAACATTGATAAATAAAATATATAGGTTTCAAGTGTATGTTTCTATAGTATATCATCTATATATTATTTTGTATGCTCACCACCTGAATTCAGTTATGCTTCCAATACCATGATTTGAAAGCCCTCCCTTTCTTACAACACCTCCTCCCATTTCCTTACCATTTGTTAACCAGTAAACTGTTGTGTATGTATATGATTTTTGGCTTATTTCTCTGTTTGTCTCACCCCATTGTTGTTTTCTATTTTATATCCCACATATGAGTGAAGTCATATGGTTCTTCACCCTTTCTCTCTGACATATATTGCTTAGACGGTAGCAGTATTTCATCTATTTTTGTGGCCAAAAAATATTCCATTTTATGTTTGTAACACATCTTCTTTATCCAATCATTTAATGAAGGACACTTTGTTTCCATTTGCTAGCTACCATGAATAATGCTGTAATGGACATCAGGGTACACATACCTTTATGAATAAATGCTTTCAGATTTTTTTGGTATATACACAGAATAGGGACGGCTGGTTAATATGGTAATTCTCTTAATTTTTTGAGAAATGTTTATACTATTTTATGGTGTTTTTCATAGTGTCTATACCAATTTATATTTCCACCATAAGTGTATGCTCATTCCTTTTTCACTGCAGCTTCTCAAACACTTGTTATTATTTGTCTTCTTTATGATAGCATTTTACCAGGTGTGAGGTGATATCATTGTGGTTTTGATTTACATATCCCTAACAATCAGTGAAGTTGAGTGTGTGTATATATATGACATTGGTATGTCATCTTTGGAGAAGTGTCTGTCTAGGTCCTCTCCCTATTTAATTGGATTGCTTTTTTTTAATTGTACGAGTTTTTCTTAACATATTTTGGATTTTACCTCCTTATCGGTTGTATTGTTTGCAACATTATTTTCCCTTTCTATTAGTTTCCTCTTAGTTTTGTTGATGGTTTGTGTTGCTGTGAAGAAGCTACCTAGACTGATGTAGTTTCATTTATTTACTTTTCTTTTCCTTCCCTTTCATTTGAGGTTAAATTAATAACATCTTTTCTAAAATTAAGGTCCATAAGTTTAGTTCCTATGTTTTCTTCAATGAAATTTACTGTTCCAGGTTGTAGGATAAGTCTTTGATTGATTTTGGTATTAATTTTGATATATGGTGACAGGTCACAGTCTAGCTTCATTATTTCATCCATGAATTTCCAATTTTCAATTTCCCAAACACAATTTATAGAAAAGGATTTATTTCCGCATTGTATATTTTTGGATTTGTCAATAATTATCTGCCCATATATATCTGGGTTTATTTATGGGCACTGAATGCTATTCCATTGGTGTGCGTGTCTGTTTTCCTATGCATACCATACTGTTTTGATTATTTTTACTTTGTAAAATTTAGTATAAATGAAGTCAGAGGAGATAACTCAAGACTAGTACCCCACCCTCCAGGACTGCTTTGGCCATTCTGTGTCTTTTCTGGTCCCATACAAATCTGATGATTCTTTGTTATATTTCTTAAGAAAAATGTCATTAGCATTTTGATAAAGATTGCATTAAATATGTAAATTTCTTTGAGAAATATTCCCATGTTAATTACTCATATGTTAATTCTTCCAGTCCATGAACATGAAATATCGTTTCATTTTTTTTTAATCTTATTGTTAAGTTTATTGAGGTGACATTCATTGGTAACAATTAGATAATTTCAGGCTGTAGAAGTCCACATCAAATCACCTATGCCTCACATTATGTGCTCACCACCCAGAATCAGCTCTCCTTCCATCACCATATATCCGATGTCCACTCCCTCTTCCCCCACTGCCCCAAATCTCCAGACCCCCTCCTCCCCTTCCCTTAGGTAACCACCAAAATATTGATTGTGTCCATAAGGCTGGTGCCCACTCCCACCTCCCCTCCCCACTCTCTCTCTCCCTCCTACTCCCCTTTTCTCAGGTAACCACTAAACAATTCAATGTGTCCATAAGGCTGGTGCCCACTGCCACCTCCTCTCCCCACTCTCCCTCCCTGCTCCTCCCCTTTCCTCAGGCGATCACCAAGCTATTTAGCGTGTCCATAGGTCTTTCATACTTTCAGTTTTATAATCCACTTATAAGTGAGGTCATATGTTTCCTGATTCTTTCAGTCTGATATATTTCGCTTAATTAGATGGTCTCAAGGTCCATTCATGTTGTCACAAATTACTGTATTTCATCTTTTTCTATTACTGAGTAGTATTCCATTGTGTAGATGTGCCATGACTTCTTTACCCAGTGATCTATCGAAAGGTATTTTGGTTGTTTCCATGTTTTGGCCACTGTGAACAGTGCTGCAATGAACATGCGGGTACAGACACCTTTGCAGATTAAAGTTTTCAGATTTTTGGGGTAGATACCCAGTAGAGGGAATGCTGGGTCATATGGTAATTCCATTCATAATTTTTTGAGGAATTTCCATAAAGCCTTCCATAGTGGTTGTACCAGTTTACATTCCCTCCAGTGATGTATGAGGGTTCCTTATTCTCCACAGCCTCTCCAGCACTTGTTATCCCTTGTATTGTTCATTATAGCCATTCTAACAGGTGTAAGATGGTATCTCATTGTGGTTTTTATTTGCAGTTTCCTAATTGATGGTGAAGTGGAGCATTTTTTTACATATGTCTTGGCCATATTTTTGTCTTCATGAGAGAAGTGTCTGTTAAGGTCATTTGCACATTTTTTATTTAAAATGTTTGCTTTTATTGCTTAGTTGTACAAGTTCTTTTTATATTTTTGATATTAGCCCCTTATCAGAGGTATTGTATGCAAATATTTTTTCCCACTTGGTTGGTTGCCTCTTTGACTTGTTGATGGTTTTCTTTGCAGTGCAGAAGCTTTTTAACTTGATAAAGTCCCATTCATTTATTTGTGCTTTTATTTCCCTTGCCATTTAGTTCAGATTCAAGAAGTCCTCCCTGAACCCCAGGTCTACAAGTTTAGTGCCAATGTTTTTTTCTATGCAATTTATTGTTTCCTTTCCTATTTGGAGGTTTTTTAATCCATTTTGAGTTAATTTTGGTATATGGTGAGAGATCGCAGTTCACATTCAGCCTTTTGCATGTGGTTTTCCAAATTTTCCAGCACCATTAACTGAAGAGGCTTCTTCTCCTCACTGTATAATTTTTGGCTCCTTTATCAAAACTAATCTGTCCATAAATTTATGGGTTTATTTCTGGGTTTTCAATTCTATTTAGTTGGTCCATGTGTCTGTTTTTTGTGCCAGTACCAAGCTGTTTTGATTACTGAGGCTTTGTAGTACAGATAAAAGTCAGGCAGCGAGATGCCCCCAGCTTTATCCATTTTTCTTAGGACAGCTTTTGCGATTCATGGTCTTTTGTGGTTCCATACAAATTTGATGTGTTTCTTGAAAGAATAACTGTGGGATTTTGATAGGAATGGCATTGAATTTGTATATTGCTTGGGGGAGTATGGCCATTTTAACTATGTTCATTCTTCTAATCCATGAACGTGGAATGTCTTTCCATTTCCTTGTGTCCTCTTTAATGCATTTTAACAGTGTTTTGTAGTTTTTAGTGTACAAGTTTTTCGCATTCTTTGTTAAATTTATTCCTAGGTGTTTTATTATTTATTTTTTTTGTTTGCAATCGCAAAGTGAATGGATCTTCTTCTTTCTCTTTCTGAAGTTTTACTGTTTGCATATAAAAATTCAGTTGACTTTGGGACATTGATTTTGTAGCCTGCAACTTTACTGTATTTGTCTATTATCTGTAATAGATTTCTGATAGAGTCTTTAGAGTTTTCTATATAAAAGATCATGCCATCTCCAAAGAGTGACAGTTTAACTTCTTCTCTTCCAATTCTAACACCTTTTATTCCTTTCTCTTGTGTGATTGCTCTGGCTAGAACTTCCAGAACTATTTTGAACAGCAGTGGTGACAGGGGGTATCCCTGTCTTGTTCCTGATTTTAGGAAAATAGACCAGCTTTTCCCCATTCAGTATGATATTTGCTGAGGTTTTTTTCATATACAGCCTTTATTATGTTGAGGTACTTTCCTTCAATTCTCACTTTGTTTTATTTTTATCATAAATGGGTGTTGTTGTATCTTGTTGAATGCTTTTTTCTGCATCAATTGAGATAATCATGTAGTTTTTATCCTTTGTTTGGTTTATGTGCTGGATTATATTGATTGATTTGCAGATGTTGAACCATCCTTGTGCCCCTAGGATGAATCCCACTTGGTCATGTTGAGTAATCTTTTTAATGTGTTGTTGTATTCTGATAGCTAAAATTTTATTTAAGACTTTTGCATCGGTGCTCCTCAGTGAGATTGGCCTATAGTTATCCTTTTTGGTATTTTCTTTTCCAAGTTTTGGTATTAGGGAGATATTAGCTTCATACAAAGAGTTGGGTAGTACTGCCTCCTCTTGAATTTTCTGGAGTAGTTTGAGGATGATGGGCATTAGTTCTTCTTTGAGTGAGTGGTTAAACTCATTGGTAAAAGCGTCTGGTCCAGGCATTTTGCCTTTGGACTGGTTTTGGATAGTTGTTTCAAGGTCTATACTGTTTATTGATTTATTTAGGTTATACAAATCTTCTTGGTTCAGTTTAGGTGAACTGTATGTTTCTAGAAATTTGTCCATTTCCTCTAGATTGTCAAATTTGTTGGCATAGTGTTTTTCATAATAATCTCTTATGATTGTTTGTATATCTGCAGTATCAGTTGTGATCTCTCTCCTGTAGTACCGTATTCCAGAAATATGAGATTTTTCTCTGTGCCCTTTGGTGAGCCTCGCCAGTGTCTTGTCAATTTTATTGATTTTTTCAAAGAACCAGCTCTATGTGGCATTAATTTTCTCTATTGTTTTTCTGTTTTGAATTTCATTAAGTTCTGCTTTAATTTTTATTAATTTATTTCTTCTGCTGTTCTTCTTTTTCTAGTTCTATAATATGAGATGTGAGGGTGTTTACTTGTAGTTTTTCTTGTTTCTTGCGATAGGACTGTAATAATATAAATTTCCCTTGTATTACTGCCTTTGCTGTGTCTCAGAAATTTTGGTATGTCGTGGTTTCATTGTCATTTGTTTCTACAAATTTTTTATCTCTTGTTTTATTTTCTCTTTGATCCAGTCATTTTTCAATAGCAAGTTGTTCAATCTCCATGGATATGTGGCTCCCTTTGCAATTGATCTTTCACAATTGATTTCTAGTTTCAATGCTTTGTGGTCTGAGAATACACTTGGTATGATTTGAATGTTCTTAAATTTGGCGAGGTTACTTTTAAGTCCCATTTTATGGTCTATTCTTGAAAATGTTCCATGTGCACTAGAATAAAATGTATAGCCCTGTGTTGCTGGATGCAATTTTCTATAAATGTCAATCATGTCCATTTCCTGTAACGTATCATTTAAGGCAGCAATTTCCTTATTTATTTTCTGCTTGCATGATCAGTCCAACATTGTCAGGTGGGTGTTTAAATCCCCTACTATAATTGTGTTTTTGTCAAGTTCTCCTATTAGGTTTATTAGTAGTTGCTTTATAAATTTTGGTGCTTCCTGATTGGGGGCATATATATTGATGAGTGTCATGTTTTCTTAATGTATTGGGCCTTTTATAAAAATTAAATTTCCATCTTTATATCTTGTTATTTTTTTAATCCTGATGTCTATTTCATCAGAAATCAGTATGGCCACTCCTGTTTGTCTCTGACTGCCATTTGCCTGGAGTATTGTTTTCCATCCTTTCACCCTGAGTCTGTGTTTGTCCCTGTGGCTGAGGTGTGTCTCTTGTAGGCAGCATATGGTTGGATTTTGTTTTTTAATCCAGTCTGCTACCCTGTGCCTCTTTATTGGTGAATTCAGTTCATTTACATTCAGGGTGATGATTGATATATGAGAATATCCTGTAACCATTTCTTCTTTCCTTTTTATTTTTTTGTTGTCCCAACTTTTCTCCATTTATTTTGATTTCTGGATTCAGGCCGAATAGCCTACTTCAGTCTTCCTTGGAGTGCCAATTTTGAGCTGGAGAATTCCCTCAGTTTCTGTATATCTGAAAAGGCCTTAATTCCTTCTTCATATCTAAAGGTTAATTTTGCTGGATAGTTAATTCTTGGCTGGAAATTTCTCTCTTTTAATATTTTGAAGATTGGGCTCCACTCCCTCCTGGCTTGCAGAGTTTCTACTGAGATGTCTAGAGACAGCCTAATAGGTTTCCCTTTGAAATTTATATTTTGTTTTACCCTGGTAACCTTGAGGATTCTTTGTCTTTGGTTTTTGTCATCTTCAGAACAATGTGCCTTGGAGAAGATCTGCTATGGTCTACGTAACAAGGGCTCCTGTTTTCTTCTTGAATTTGGGGTTCTAGTTCTTTCCAGAGATTAGAAATTTCTCATTCACTATTTGTTTTAGTAGACTCTGAGAAGATTTCATCTCACTTCCTTCTGGTACCCCTATTATTCTAATATTGTTCTTTCTGATGGAGTCAGAGAGTTCTTGTAGGGCTCTTTCATTTGTCTTGATTCTCATTTCCCTTTCTTCTTCCCTCTATGACATTTCCATGTTTCTATCTTCAATTTCACTCACCCTTTCCTCTAGCTGGTCAGCCCTGTTTCCTATGCTGGTCAGATCTTTTTTCAGCTCTCCCATGATGCCTTTCATTTCAGGGAGTTCCTTTTGGTTTTGCTCTAGCTTCTCAATTTTATTGGTAAAGTACTCATTTTTCTCAGAAAATTTCTTGTTGAGGTCATTTAACTGTGTCTGGGTACTTTGCCAGCATTTACTGAGCTCTCTGAGTTTCTTGGGTATTGCATCCGTGAATTTGTTTTCACTTAGGTTTGATTTCAAGTGTGCAAGCTCCTTTTCTAAAGAATGTCCATGATCTTTTGGTGGGGTTTTAGATTCTGAGGTGTGCATTTTATTTGTTGTTTTTTTGTTTGTTTGTTTGTTTGTTTTTCTCTAAGCATGAGTATGTTTTCCCTCTGGGGGTTTGCCTATGAGATGGGCTTCTCTTTTTTTTTTATGGGCTTAGTTGTGGGAGGAGGAGTTTTTGGGACAGGGTGAGGGAAGCAGTCAGTTTCTGTATCCTGGGGTTGCTCTTCAGTTTACTGTCTTAGCTGTTAGAAGGCAGAGTAATGAAGGTGTGGGCGGGGGGTGGAGGCATGGTAGTAAGAGCTGGGGTGGGGCTGAGCCAAAATATCAGGCTCCTCTTTTTGCAGGGGCACGGGAGGTTCAGGTTGTGCTGGGGGCACAGCAGCTCCAGTCTTTCTCCCCTCTGCTCTGCTGCTTTCACTTTAATCACGTCTGTGAGCCAGGCCCGCTGGGCCCTATCATGGCGATGGTGTGGGTGGGGGCTTGGTGGAGGCCTGGTCTGCTGCAAGGGCAGGAGCACAGCTGCGGCCAGGTCTGTGGTGCGGCAGTGTTGGCTTGGGCCACAGCTCGGCCGGCAGGTCCCACTGCCCTCACTCCGAGAGCTCTGTCTTCAAAAGGTGCTCCCTAACTATCAACTCTAGGAGCTCAGCTGTATCTACTCTGTAAATCAGGGGTGCTGAGCTGCTATGGGTTGATGCCCTGCTCTCTCCCTGCCTGCCCAGGAAGTGCAGCTGCTCTGCTCCACAGTCACTGTTCCACCTCAGGATTTGTGATCTAATTAGGGCACCACATGCCGCCCCTTGAGTTTGTATGTTAAATTGCCCACAGTCTTGTGGGGCTTCCACTCTCCTTAGGTCTCAGCTTCTAGCCCGCCCTTGATTTAGCTCCACTTTTACCATAGACCCCAATCTCCCTTTGTTTTTGCCAGTCCCTGGTCGTGTTCTGCATTCCTGTTTCTGAATTACCCCTTTCCCTTTCCTCTCCCACTCTCCCCTTTTACCTCTAAACTTTGGGTGTTTTTCTATGTTGTGTGGATCTTAGTTGATGTTGCTTCTCAGGGTTTCCCCTGTATATTCCTCTTTGTTCATAAGTCCCTTCCAAGGTTGGTATTAGGGTTCTCTTCTCATGCTGCCATATTTTTCTCTTTCCATTTTTTGTGTTTTTAAAATTTCTTTTAATAATATTTTGTAGTTTTCAGTGTGTAAGTCCTGTACATGTTTTGATAAGTTTATTTCTATGTATTTTATTCTTTTTATTGTGATTGAAAAGGGTTTTTAAATACATTTTTATGAATTTTAATTATATTAATAGAATATAGAAATGCAATATATTTTTATACATTGAATTTGTATCCTGGAACTTTACTGTCTATATATATTTTTTTCTAATACTTCTTAGATGGAGAAGTTAGCACTTTTATATGAAAAATAAGTTATATAGTGTGGAAAAAGTGACAGTTTAACTTCTTCCTTTCCAATTTGGATGTCTTTTATTTCTTTCTCTTGCCTTATTGCTCTGGCTAGGACTTCCAGTACTATGTTTAATAAGTGTGGTGACATGGGAAATTTCTTTTTTACTTAAAATTGTCAAAATAAAGCTTTAAGTTTTTCACCATTCAGTATGATATTAGTTTAGGGTTTGTGATTCATATGGCCTTTATAATATTGAAGTACTTTCTTTTCTTTTTCTATTACATATGTCATATAGTATCATATTCATTTTAAGTGTACAACATTGGGATGACACATTTATATAAATTACAAAATCATCATTTCAATACATCTGTCACCCATCAGACACCATACATAGTTAACAACAATATTGTTGACTATAAGCTCTATGCTGTATATTATATCCCTGTAACTATTTCATAACTATGTATTTGTATTTCATAATTTCTTCCAATTTTACACACCTCTCTAGCCCTCCTCTTATTATCACAACAAAACTAGTACCCTTATAACACCATACAATTATTACAACATATTTGGCCATATTTTTTCATGCCATACCCTACAAGTGCATAACTCTTAGTTTTTAACAACCAAATTAACCTTTCCAATCCTCTTGCCTTTATTTCACCCACTCCTCCAACTTCCTTCTCATTTAGAAAAAAAAAAATTTTTTTGTATCTACGAATCTGTTCTTGTTCCACTTTATATCCCTTTTGGATTTCACCTGTAAGTGAAGTCAACCTCCATCTGGCTTTCTCTGCTTGACAGCCTATTCACTACATTATCATCCATGTCTTTTGGTTGGAGCTTTTAATTCATTTAAGTTGAAAGGAACTGTCAATATTAATAGATATATAGCTATTGCCATTTTATTATTCATAACATTTCCTTCTTGCCCCTCATTTTAAAGAAGTCCCTCTAACATTCTCTGTAATATTGGTTTGGTTGTGATGAACACTTTTTTTTTTTTTTCTCATGTGCTGTCTTGTATTCTTTTTTTTTTATTGTTGAATTTAATGGGCTGACATTGGCTGGTAGCAATTAGATAGTTTCCAAATGTACAAGTCCACATCACTTCACCCATGCAACATATTATGTGCCCACCACCCAGAATCAGCTCCCCTTCTACCACCATATATATATTGCCCACTCCACCTCCCCCCCACAACTCTCCCTCCACTCTCCTCCCCCCTCTCGAGGTAACTACCAAACTATTGAGTGTTTCCATAATGCTGGTGCTCTCTCCCACCTCCCCTCCCTCTCTCCCTCCACCCTACTCCCTTCCCTCAGGCAATCACCAAGCCATAGAGTGTGTCGATAGGTCTCTGTGTCTTTGTCAGATTCATTTTTATATTCCACCTATAAGTGAGGTCATATGTTTCCTGATTCTTTCAGTCTGACATATTTCGCTTAATAAAATGGTCTCTAGGTCAATCTATGTTGTCACAAATGACTGTATTTTATAATTTCTTATCACTGAGTAGTATTCCATTGTGTAAATGTACCACATCTTCTTGATCCAGTCATCTATCGAAGGGCACTTTGGTTGTATCCATGTTCTGGCCACTGTGAACAGTGCTGCGATGAACACGCAGGCACAAACATCTTTAAAGATTAAGGTTTTCAGGTTTTTTGGGTAGATGCCCAGTAGAAGAATGGCTGAGTCATATGGTAATTCCATTCCTAATTTTTTGAGGAATCTCCATAAAGCCTTCCACAGTGGTTGTACCAGTTTACATTCCCACCAGCAGTGTGTGAGGGTTCCTTTTTCTCCACAGCCTCTCCAGCACTTGTTATCCCTTGTCTTGTTGATTATAACCATTCTAACAGGTATAAGATGGTATCTCATTGTGTTTTTTATTTGCATCTCCCTAATTGCTAGTGAAGTGGAGCATTTTTTCATATATCTGTTGGCCATATGTATGTCTTCATGAGAGAAGTGTCTGTTAAGGTCATCTGCCCATTTCTTTATTGGATTGCTTGTTTTTTTCTTGTTGAGTTGTACAAGTCCTTTGTATATGATTGATATTAGCCCTTCAAAGAGGCATTATTTGCAAATATTTTCTCCCAGTTGGTTGGTTGCCTCTTTGCTTTGTTGATGGTTTCCTTTGCAGCACAGAAGCTTTTTAGCTTGATAAGGTTCCATTTGTTTATTTGTGCTTTTACTTCCCTTGCCATTGAGGTCAAATTCATAAAGTCCTCCCTGAATCCCAGGTCTATAAGTTTAGTGCCAATGTTTTCTTCTATGCAATTTATTGTTTCCTTTCATATTTGGAGGTCTTTAATCCATTTTGAGTTAATTTTGGTATATGGTGAGAGATCGCAGTTCACATTCAGCCTTTTGCATGTGGTTTTTCAATTTTCCAGCACCATTTACTGAAGAAGCTTCCTTTTCCCCACTGTATATTTTTCGATCCTTTGTCAAAAGTAATTTGTTCATAAATTTGTGGGATTATTTCTGGGTTTTCAATTCTGTTTCATTGGTTTGTGTGTCTGTTTTTTTGCCAGTAACAAGCTGTTTTGATTACTGAGGTTTTGTAGTACAGATAAAAGTCAGGCAGTGAGATGCCCCCAGCTTTATCCGTTTTTCTTTTCTCTTTTTTTAATATATTTCTTTATTTATTTTGGAGAGAGAGAGAGAGAGAGAGAGAGATACAGAAACAGAGAGAGAACTGAACTGGGGGAGCTCCCAGTTCAGCATATAGTTCCGCACGGGCTGGGGCCGGGATTCGATCCCTGGTCTCCGATGCTGCAAAGTGAGTTCTTGACCCACTGAGCCATCCCGGCTTCCCCTATCCTTTTTTCTTAAAATAGATTTTGCAGTTGGTGGGCTTTTGTGGTTCCATACAAATTTCATGATTTTTTAAATCTATTTCTGGAAAGAATGTCTGTGTGATTTTGATGGGAATGATATTGAATCTGCATATTGTTTTGAAGAGTATGGCCATTTTAACTATGTTGATTTTCCAATCCATGAACATGGAATGTCTTTCCATTTCTTTGTGTCCTCTTTAATTTCTTTTAAGAGTCTCTTATAGTTTTCAGTGTATGAGTCCTTCACATTCTTTCTTAGATTTATTCCAAGGTATTTCATATTTTTTGTTTGTAATGGCATAGGGAATGGATCTTCTCATATGTCTTTCTGAAGTTTCATTGTTGGCATACAAAAATGCTGTTGATTTTGGGACATTGATTTTGCATCCTGCAACTCTACTGTATTTGTCTATTATTTGTAATAGATTTCTGATAGAGTCTTTAGTGTTTTCTATATACAGGATCATGTCATCTTCAAAGAGTGACAGTTTAACTTCTTCTCTCCCGATTCTAATACCTTTTGTTGCTTTCTCTTGTCTTATTGCTCTGGCTAGAACTTCTAGTAGTATGTTGAACAGCAGTGGTGACAGGGGGTATCACTGTCTTGTTCCTGATTTTAGGAAAATAGGCTTCAGCTTTTCCCCACTCAGTATAATATTTGCTGCGGGTTTGTCATATATGGCCTTAATTAAGTTGAGGTACTTTCCTTCAACTCCCATTTTATTCAGTGTTTTTATCATAAATGGGTGTTGTATCTTGTTGAATGCTTTTTCTGCATCGATTGAGATAATCATGTGGTTTTTATCCTTTGTTTGGTTTATGTGCTGGATTACATTGATTGATTTGCGAATGTTGAACCATCCTTGTGCCGCTGGGATGAATCCCACTTGGTCATGGTGAATAATCTTTTTAATGCATTGTTGTATTGTGTTAGCTAAAATTTTATTTAATATTTTTGCATCAGTGTTCATCAGGGAGATTGGCCTATAGTTTTCCTTTGTGGTATTGTCTTTCCCAGGTTTTGGTATTAGGGTGATATTAGCTTCATAGAAAGAGTTGGGTAGTTGTGCCTCCTCTTGAATTTTCTGGATTTTGAGGAGGATGGGCATTAGTTCTTCTTTAAATGACTGGTAGGGAAAGCTGGGATGGCTCAGCGGGTTAAGCACTCACTTTGAAGCCCAGGAACTGATGATTGAATCCCGGCCCTGGCCCATGTGGACCCACATGCTGAACTGGGGAGTGCCCCCAGTTCAGTTCTTGCTGGAACCTATGCTGGAGGCTCCCGGCCCGGTTCCTGCCCTGTGCAGCCCTGTGCCCACCTGTGGAGTGAAACTATATGGAAACTAATGTCAGCTATGGAGACTGCTCTGGGCCCTCCCCCTTCTCTCTGTATCTCTCTGTCTCTGTTTCTCTCTGTAAAAAATCAATAAAAATAATAATAAATCTTGAATGACTGGTAGAAATCATTGGTAAAGCCATCTGGTCCAGACCTTTTGCCTTTGGGCAATTTTTGGATAATTGTTTCAAGTTCTGTACTGTTGATTGTAGTTCTTTTTTCAGCTCTCCCATGATGCCTTTCATTTCAAGGAGTTCCTCCTTTTGTTTCTGCTCTAGCTTCTCAATTTTATTGGTGAAGTACTCATTTTGCTTAGAAAATTTCTTGTTGAGATCATTTAACTGTGTCTGGGTACTTTGCCAGCATTGAGTGAGCTCTCTGAGTGTCTTGAGTATTGCAGCCCTGAATTCTGTTTCACCTAGATTTGATTCCAAGTATGCAAGCTCCTTTACTCAAGAATGCCCCTGATCTTCTGGAGGGGATTTGGAATCTGAGGTGTGCATTGTGTTTTATATGGTTCTTTTTGCTTTACATATGAGTATGTTTTCCCTCTGGGGGTTTGCCTATCAGATGGGCTTCTCTTTATTTTTTCTTCTGGGCTGAGTTGTGGGAGTATGAGATTTTGAGAGAGGGTTGGGGTAAGCAGACGTCTGCTGTGCCCTGGGGCACTTAAGGTTGCTGTCTTAACTGTTAGAAAGCAGCGTAGTGAGGTTGTGGTCGGGGTGTGGGGTGTTGTTTGAGTAGGAGCTAGGTCGTTCCTGAGACACAATAGCAGATTCCTTTTTCAGCAAGGGGTGCTGGTGGTTCAGTGAGGGCGGGGAGCAGGAGCTCCGGTCTTTCTCCCTTATGCTTGGCTTCTTTTCCTTTAATCGTGTCTGTGAGCCACACCCACAGGGCAGCAGCATGGATGAGCTGGGGCTTGGCAGTGGCCTGGTCAGCCATGTGGGTTGGGGTGCAGCCGCAACCTGGTGAGAGGCACACCCAAAGCCATGTCGTCCGTGCGGGTGTAGGTGCCACGGAGGCTCATTCGGCATCCCAGTTGTGCATGGGGACGTCAGCACCACAGTGACCCAGTTGGTAGCCTGGTTGTGCGCATGGGTGTTGGCGCTGCGGTGGCCCGATTGGCAGACTGGTTGCGTGTGCATGCGCAGGCAGGCGTCAGCACCACAGTAGCCCCATCAGCAGCCCAATTGTGCGCGTTGGCGGCAGCGCAGCGGTGGCCCGGTGGGTAGGGCGCCATTAGCTAGTCTTGCAGGGCCCAGTAGGCAGCACAATTATGCACGCTGGTGGCAGTACCGCCGCGGCCCAGTGGGCGAGGCGCCGACAGTCGGTCTTGCGCACAGGCAGTGGCGCCGGGATGGCCAGGTGGGTGGGGCGCCAAAAGCCCTGTGCGCACAAGTCGCAGCTTGGCCGACAGTCGCTCTAGGCCCACGGCTCTGTTGAGACTGCCGTATTCACTCTAAGCACGTCTAATGAAATGGTGTTCATTCAAGCCCCAGCCCTCACTTCAGGGGTCCTGTCTTCAAAAGATGCTCCCTCACAGTCAATCTCCTACGTTAATCAGGGGTGTCGATCTGTTGTGGGCTGATTCCCTATTCCCATCCCACCGACCAGGAAGTGCAGCTGCCCTGCTCCACAGTCCCTGTTCATTTTAGGCTTCTTAATCTGATTAGGTCACTGCATGCTGTCCCTTGAGTTCCAATGTTAAATTGCCCACGATCTTGTGGGGCTTCCATGCTCCTTAGGTCTCGGCTTCCAGCCCACCCTCAATCTAGCTCTACTTTGACTGTAGTCCCACAATCCCCCTTTGTTTTTGCCAGCCCCGGGCTGTACTCTGAGTCCCTGTCCCTGAACTGCTGCTTCTCCTTCCCTCCCTCGCTCTCCCCTTTTCCCTCTAACCTTTGGTTGTTCTGCATTTTATGGTTCTCTTAGTTGAGGTTGCTTCTCAGGGTTTCCCCCGTGGATTCCCCTCCATTCACACGTCCCTTCCCAGGCAGTTATTGGCATTCTCCTATCATGTCGCCATCTTTTCTCCTTGTATTCTTTTGATATACTATTATTAAGTTTTTCATGTCTGGGAAGTTCATCTGCCTTTCAATGTTTAATGATAATCTCGCCATATACATTAATATTCATTGTAGGTGCATGGATTTCATCATATTGAATATTTTTTTTCTTTCCCTTCTGGCCTGCAAATTTGCAGAAAAGAAACAAAATCCCATGGACATAGTCAATAGTTTAGTAAGGGCAGGGGGAGTATGTGAGAGCAGGGAGGTGGAGCTTAATACATGGTAATGAAGAAAAAGCTGACTCTGGGTGGTGGACACATATTGTAACACATAAATGAAGTACTGTAGGGTTGAACACCTGGAACATATTTAATTTTTACTAACCAATGTCACCCTAATAAATTTAACAAATAATTAAAAGAAAAAAGAAATCAGCTCACAGTCTTATTAGTTCTCTCTTACAAATTACTAGTTGCCTTTCTCTTACTGCTTTAAGGATTCCCTCTTTGTCTTTAACTTTTGCCATTTTAATTATAATGTGTCTCAGTATGGGCCTTTTTGGTTTCATCTTGTTTGGAGCTCTGTGCTTCCTGGGCTTGTCTGTCTATTTCCTGTGCTAGGTTATAAAAATTTTCAGTCATTATTTCTTCAAATAATTTCCCCACCCTTTCCTGTCTGTCTATTTTTCCTGGTACCCCTATGACACGAATGCTGTTGCACTTGTTGTACCAGAAGAACCTTAAATATTCTTATTATTTTTTTGTTGTTATTTTCATTTGTTTGTCATTTTGATTGGGATTTTCTGATACCTTTTTTCTAAATCACTGATATGCACTTCTGTTTCATCTTCTTTAGTGATTCCTTTTATTTCAATCTTCATTTCAGTTACTGTATTTCTTTTTTTCTGCCTGATTCTTTTCTATGGTTTCTACAAGGTCAGACAATTAAATCTGTAAACTCGTTTTAGAAAAAGTGCAACATATCTCATTGCTGAATACAACTACAGTCACCTTCAAAGTACTCCCCATGGAAAGCTATGCACCAATGCTAGAACCTAGTTTACCTTTCAAAGCAATTTTGCAACTATTTTTCTGGAATGACCATTAGAGCTGTTAAGGTATTATGCTTGAAATTCTGAATATTATCAACATATCCTTTCACTATTTTCTTTATCTTTGGGTAAAAAGAAAAGTTATTTGGGGCCAGATCAGGTGATTAAAAAGGGTATTACAATGGCTACAACATCCCTAATAGACAGCACCATGTGAACTGGTGCATTGTTGTGATGCAAGAGCCATGAGTTGTTGGTGAAAAGTTCAAGTTGTTTTTGTGAAACTTTTTTATGTAGCCTTTTCAGCACTTCCAAATAGTCAACTTGGTTGACTGTTTGTCTAGTTTATAGGAATACATATTAAACAATCTCTCTGATATCAAAAAAGGTTATCAACATAATTTTCACTCTTGATTTGCACTGATAGAACTATTTTGGTCATGGAGACTTGGCTGAAAAGTCTCATCATAATCTCCTTCTTCCTTTATAGGTTACAGTCTTTCCCTAGATACATTGATAATTTGTATTTTGTTGTTAATTTTTGATAGTGTCAGTATAATGTGACTTGCAGGAGGGCTTTTGAGATTGAAGTAATTAGGTGTTCTGTTTCGTTTATGATTCAATAATTTTTTTTCCTTATGGGTTTAAAAATTTCTTATCAACTGTTTGTATGAATAGACTTTCTGTGCCCTTCTATCTCTCTTCCTCTCCTTATAAACCCATTATTTTAAGTTTCTTTTTCTCATGAACTCAGTTTTTGTAGAACTTTTTTTTCTCTCAAGTCTTTTTTCTTTCTCCTGTGAAAGAACCCTTATGTTGTGTGCCTTCACCCAATGGTGCTGAACTATGCAGGCCACAGCAAGCTGTCAACCATTTTTTGCTGTCAGTGGCTCCCAGAATTCCAAAGTATATTATTTATATTAGCATTCCAAATGAGATAAACCAAAACTAGTAGTTTGGCAAGTCCTCCAAAATGTTGAAAACATGCTCATATCTTCTATTTTTCTCCTAAAATAGAAGTCACAAGCTAGATATTCTTTTTTTTTTCAAGGATTTGTTTTATTGTTTTGCCAGAAAGACAGAGAGAAGAGGGAGAGCCCAGAGCAGTCTCTATAGTTGTATGCCATCCATTTTTGACATGGTTTCATTCCACACAGATGGATGGGGACTATCCAGGGCAGGAACCAGGCTGGGGGACTTCCCACATGGGAGACATGCTTCCATGACCTGGGGGACAAACAGGGGACCTCTCTTGTGAGAAGTTCACCCCAGCAAGAACTGAACTGGGTGTACACCACAGTTTAGCATATGGGTCTGCTTGTGCCAGGGCTGGGATTTATTCTCAGATCCTTGGTCTGCAAAGTGAGCACTTAACTAAGGTGACCAGATTTTAACATTGGTAAAGCGAGACACCATTGACCGGGGGGAGGGGGTTCTTGATTAAAAATTTGGTCTATATGGAGCAACAAAAATTTTTTATATAATGCAAAAATAGCATTGTAATATATTGTTTTAAATTTCAACATAAGTACAATTTACAAATATAATACATTTAAAAATTATGTATAGTATTATTTTATTCTTTGGCATATTTCTCATTTGAGTGAATTTTTTTTAGTAGATTGCTGTCGTTGTTTAAAAGGTCATGAAATTTTTCACAAGAATTTGTTAAATTATATTTCACACATAAAATGGCTTTCAAAGTCTCAACACTTTATTGTGATTTTTCTGATGTCCACACTATTTACCGTAGAAAAAACGCGTTCAGTCGCAGCATTAGTTCCTGGTAAGGACAGCATGTATTCCACAATTTTTAGTGCATTATTGTATGGAACATGGTTTGCTTCAAAATCATGAAATATTTCTAACCATTTGTTCTCTATTGTGATTTCTTCTGATGCCCAAGATTTAACCTTTTCCTTATCAATATATATTTTTAATAATGATACCTCATTAAAAAGATCATTTTCGG
This sequence comes from Craseonycteris thonglongyai, assembly GCA_004027555.1. Lineage (NCBI taxonomy): Eukaryota > Metazoa > Chordata > Mammalia > Chiroptera > Craseonycteridae > Craseonycteris > Craseonycteris thonglongyai. The sequence goes on along the minus strand of PVKE010027603.1, from coordinate 236 downwards.
AAATATTACTATATGGGAAATTTTGAGTAATATGATTGAATGATTTTTGCACAACATTCCAATTAAGTTCTTGTTTTAATGTAACCCAATGAAAATGTTCAATATCATTGTAATGTACCATCCATTCTTCTAAATAATCTATGCAGTTACTATAGAACTTTTTAACGTGATTCATGATATCTGCACGATTTATTGCACCTTGTTCTTCTAGCTGGCTTATACTATTACGGATAGTT
>PVKE010027602.1:0-21469 GCA_004027555.1 Craseonycteris thonglongyai | reverse complement strand
GGTGTCAGCAAGAAAACCCAAATCCACCAGCCAGCAAGAGTCTGTTAGTTCATCATAATTTTCATTTTTATCATGTATACATGTTTTTATTTCTTCAATTAAGTTCACAAATCTTGTAAGAACTTTACCTTTACTGAGCCAACGTACTTCAGTATGCAGGATGAGATCGTGTTCTTTATCTTCAGTATCTTCTAACAGGCCTTGAAAAGTCGGTATTACAATGGAGCTGCTCGAATACAGTTGATTATCTTTGTGACTATTTTCATAACATGTTCAAAGGGCAGTATTTTACAACACAAAACTTCCTGATGGATAATACAGTGGTAGGACATAAAGTTTGAAAATGATTCATCTTTCCTGCAAAGGGCAATCAATACTTTGTTTTTAACCAACCATTGTGGGTGCCCCATTGGTAGTTATCGCAGACAACTTATGCAAAGGCATGTTTATCGACCTGGCGTATGTTCTGAAAGTTGTATAAATATCCTCACCTCTCGTTTATCCTTTCATTGGTAATATTTGCAACAGCTCCTCTTTTACTGTGAAGTTACTAAATACCATTCTCACCATAACTGCCAACTGTGCAGTGTCTGATATATCTGTTGACTCGTCAAATTGCAGAGAAGCAGTCACATATTTCCAAGTCAGTCTTTAACTGAGTTTGCAAGTCTTTTGAAATTGTGTGTATTTTTCTTGTGACTGTGTTATTTGACAACTGTAGGTCTTGTATTGCCGACATAATCTCACGCTTGTTAGAATATTCCTCAAACAATCGGCAGCCATGAGAAATGCTTCTTTTAACAATGCACCATCCTGGAAAGGTGTTTTCTTCTTTGCGAGCATGTGAGAAATTTTGAAAGAAGCAATGGTTGTCCTTTTAGATTTTTCCACATGTCTAGTGAAAACAGTCTGTTGAGTAGTTAAACTTAATTTTAGTTGATTTATTTTTTTCTTTCTTACTTCAGATTTAAGTGGATAATTCGTATAGAAAGTGGTATGACTTGTCTGAAAGTGACGTTCAACATTATGTTCTTTCGGCACTGCAATACTACTGCCACACAACAGGCAAATGCATTTACCTTTTAAATTAATGAAACAATATGATTCCTCCCAGTCTGTGTTAAAATTATAGGTTCGTTGTCTTTTATTTGGTCCACTCATTTTAGGACTAAAAAAATAAAAATAAAAATAGTTATAGAACTACAATATCATATCAAATTGCCACCATAGTAATAGATTACCTACCTCGCTTTTAGTTCATTTAAAATAGAATATATCAAAACACTATGATCCTAGCTAACCATCACGACCCGATCAGTTCAGCAACCGCAATCAAAATGGTAACTTCGCGTCTCCCGGTTGGGTGGAGGAGAATTTAAAGAGTGCAGCGGCTAAACAAGATGCTACATGTACAAAAGCGAAAGCTAGGAAAAAACTTATACATACGATATCACAAACATCCCAACAAATATAATAAACCTGTGTAGATACTCAAACAATATTTTAAAATTCTAACAAATGTATAAAAATAAAATATAGTTTTACTTAGTGTTTATGAAAAACTTCTGATGCAGTCCAATAATGGCGGGAGCACACAAATCAGGCCGTGGGCACCATGGCGCTCGCGGGCACGGGGTTGGGAATCCCTGGTTTAGAGGGTTGAGAGCTTATTTTGCTGCCCCAAGGTCCTATGATCGAGACTTGTTCTTGGCCTCAGCCCATGCGGACTCATATACTGAACTTTTGTGTGCTTTCCATGGTGGGGGTTGAGAGTGGGGGCACTTCAGTTTCTGCTGCGGCGAGCTTCTATGTGAGAAGGCCCTGGTTCAGCCCCCAGCTCATGGGGGTGTGCCTCTCACATGGGAGGCCCTTGGCCAGGTTCCCACCCTGCGTGGCTCTGTGCCCACCCATGTGGAATGAAACTATGTTGAAAGACTGATGGCATACAACTGTGGAGACTGCTCTGGGCCCTCTCCCCTCTCTCTCTGTCTCTAACTCTTTGTCAAAAACAATAAAATAAATCTTTTAAAAAAACTATAGAAGGTAGAACAAGAATAAAAAATTAAGAACAAGGTCAACAAATTTAAAAAATAGTAACAAAGATGATACATATTAATCCAACTCTAGCAATAGTCACTTTAAATGACAATATCCAAATATGCCAATTAAGACAGAAACAATAAAAAGGGAGGCAAAAAAAGTAAGACCAAACTATATGTTGCCTACCAAAAACCCATTTTTAGTATAAAAACTCAAATGGGTAACAAATTAAGAAATGAAGAATGATATACCAAGCTAATGCAAATAAAAAAGAATGCTTGTCTATTTTATATTAATTTCAGACAAAGCAGACTATAGGGACAGGAAATTATCAGAGACTAAAGAGAGATATTACATAATGATAAAGGAGACGATTCCCCCAGGAAGATATAACAGTTCTTAATATGTATATAACTAACAAAAAAGAACCAAAATACATAAAGCAAAAACTTGTAGAATTGCAGAGTTATATTTGAAAATGCCCTAGCAATAATTGACAGATACATCAAGTATCTATGGTTGAACTAAATAGTACCATCAATCAGCATGATTGAATTGAAATCTAGAGAATATGCCACTCAACAAGTGCAGAATAAATATTTTTCTCAAGCTCACATGGAGCACTTACTAATGTAGACTACATTCTGGAGACTGAAACACATCTTAAAGTTAAAAGAACAAAATCATACAATATATGTGCTCAGATAATAAGATTGAATTGGAAATAAGTAACAGAAAGGTAACTGGGGAATCCTCAAATCCTTGAAGTGTAAACCAAACATTTCTAAATAGCACATATTAAAAAAGTCACAACATTTTTTAAAGAATATTTTGAACTGAAATATGAAAGTACAACTTATGATATGTGTGATATAAAAAAGTAGTTTTTAGAGAGAAATTTATGGCATTACATTTATATATTAAATAAGAAGAAATAAAATCAATAATATAAATTTTCATTTTAGAAAACTAGAAAGAATAAATTAAATGCCAAGTAAAAGAAGAAAGCAAAAAGAAAACAAATAATGAAATTAACTTAAATAATTCAATAGAGAAAAATTGATGAAACTGAAAAAATTGTTCTTTATAAAGATTAATAATTTATTCTGATTAAATTTATTCCTAAATATTTTATTATTTGTCATGTAATTGTAAACAAAATTGATTTATTAATTTATATTTTTTGTAGTTTATCATTTGTACGTAGAAACACTACAGATTTTCATATATTGATTTTGTGTCCTGTGACATTATTGAATTTATATATTAGTTCTAAAAGTTTTCTGGTAGAGACTCTAAGATTTTCTACATATAATATTATGTCATCTGAAAATAGTGACAGCTTTGCTTTTTTCTTTCTGATTTGGATGCCTTTTATTTCTTTTTTTGGCTGATTGCTCTAATTAGGTCTTCTAATACTATGTTAAATAAAACCAGCGATTGTGGGCATCCTTATGTTTTTCCTGGTTTTAGAGAAAAAAAAACCTTTCTGCTTTTCACCATTTAGTGTAATTCTTCTTGCAAGGTTGTAATAAATGGCCTTCATTATGTTGTGGTACATTCATTCTATATGCATCTTATTAAGATTTTACATTATAATTAAATTTTGTTAAATGTTTTTTTGCATTATTGAAATCATATAATTTTTCTTTCATTTTGTTATTGTGGCACTTTATATATTTTGATGCTTTTATGCTGGGTGCATATATATTTATAAATGTTATGTGTTCTTATTGGGTTGACCCCTTAATTATTATGTAATGACTTTCTTTGTCTTTTATTACAGTCTTTGTTTTAAAGTCTATTTTTCTTATATAAGTATAGCTATCTCAAGTTTCTTTTTGTTTCCATTTATATGAAATACCTTATTTCACTTCATCATATTCAATATGTGTCCTTACTTTTGAAGTGTCTCTGTTGGTATCATATACGTGGGTCTTGATTTTTATATTCATTCAGCCACTCTGTATCTTTTGATTGGTAAATTTAGTCTATTTACATTTAGGGTAATTATTTTTTCAAGATTTATTTTATTGTTTTGACAGAGACAGAGAGACCGCGAGAGACAGACAGACAGAGAGAAGGGGAGGGCCCAGAGCAGTCTCCATAGCTGCACATCATCAGTTTTTGACATGGTTTCATTCCACACAGGTGGTTGGGAGACCATGCAGGGCAGGAACCAGGGTGGGGGCCTTACTCTGGGAGGCAGGCCCCTTCGAGCTGAGGGCCGAACTGGGGCCTATGACATGAGAAACCTCCCCCAGTGATAACTGAACTGGGGGCCTTCCACATGGGAAGCACAGCCCAGTTCAGCATATGGATCCGTGTGGACCAGGGTTGGGATTCAATCCTGGGACCCAATTCTCTGACCCAAGGGCTGCAAGGCAAGCACTTAACCCACTGGGCCATCCTGGAGCAAATAATTCTGAAAATGTAAGGGAACCACAAAAGATCTTGAATAGCTAAAGTAATCTTGAAAAACAGATAAGCTGGAGGTATCATACTCTTTGACTTTAAACTGTGATACAAAGCTATAGTTTAGGGTAATTATTGATAGGTATGTACCTGTTGCCATTTTATTAATTGTTACCTTGACTGCTTTTAGGTCCTCTCTGTTCCTCTTTTCTTCCTTTCTTTCTTGTGGTTTGATGTCGGTCTTTAGTGTTAAGTTTATACCTTTCTCATTTTCTTGTGTATTTACTATAAATTTTTCCTTTGTGGCTACTATAAAATTCATATATATATAAAACAGTCTATTTTCAGTTAGTAGCAACTTATATTCAACTTATATTCTAGAGCTTGATATATTTCTGTTCCCATTTTATATATTTAATAATACCTTAAATGTCTTTATTTCTGCATCTTTAAATTTATTACAGTAATTTTAGTTAAGTTTAATTTGCTTTATAAGTGATTGTTCTACTACTTTTATTATATATTTACTATTTCACATGAAAGTACTTTATTTACTATTAATTAGTGTTGCATTTTTTCAGCTTAAATACTTCCATTAACATTTCCTGCAAGGGTAATTTAGTGGTGATAAACTACTTTAGATTTTGCTTGTCTGAAAAAAATATTATTATTATCATTATTTTCTGTATTTAAAAATACTTGTTGTGTAGAGAATTCTTGGTTCTATGTATGTTTTCCTATGAGGGTTTTGAATATGGATTAGAAGAATTAAAATGTTAAAATTTCAAAAATACCCAAAGCAATCTACAGATTCAATGCAATCCTGATCAAAATCCCAATGGCATATTTCACAAAATTAGAACAAATAATTCTGAAAATGAAGGGAACCACAAATGATCTTAAATAGCTAAAGTAATCTTGAAAAACAACAAAGCTGGAGGTATCATACTCTCTGGCTTTAAACTATGATACAAAACCATAGTAATCAAAACAGTATGGTATTGGCAGAGAAACAACACACAGATCACTGCAACAGAATTAAGATTCCAGAGGATGCCAGGATAGCACAGAAGTAGAGCACTTGCCTCTCAATTGTGAGTCCAGTGTTTGATTCCTGGCCCAGGCTTATACAAAATAAGCCCATATACTGAACTGCGGTGCAACTTGTAACCACTGAAATGGCTTGGTGATAAATGTTCTTACCTCCCATTCAGGAGACCCTCAGTTCAGTTCCCATCCTCTGTGGTCCCACATTCACCTATGTGTAATGAAACCATATCATAACTAATGATGTACAACTATGGAGACTATCCTGGGCTCTTCCTCCTTCTCTATTTCTCTCTCTCTCTTTCTCTGTCTTCCTTTCTCTCTCATCTTCTCTCAAAAAAAAAAAAAAAAAGAATTGAGAGTCCATACATAAAACCACAGATATATGGATGACTAATTTACAACAAAGGAGCCAACAACATACAACAGAAAAAGAAAGTCTCTTTGATAAATGGTCTTGAAAAAAACTGAACAGCCACTGACAAGAACAAAAACTAAATTAAAAAAGAACAGAAAAACAACAAAAAATAAAACTGGATCAATGTTTTCCATCATATGCAAACAAGTGACTCAAAATGGATTAAAAACTTGAACATAAGACCTAAAATCATAAAATTCCTATAAGAAAAAATAAACTGTAAGCTCCTTGATACTGGTCTTAATGATGTTTTTGTGAATATGACTCCAAAGTCAAGGGAAACAAAAGAAAAAATAAACAAATGGGACTACATCAAATTAAAAAACTTCTGCACAGTGAAGAAAACCATCATAAAAATGAAATGACAACCTTATGAAAGGAAGATCGTATTTGCAAATCATATATCTGATGAGTTAATAATATCTAAATCAGGCATGTTCAACCTGTAGCCTGGAACAGCTTTGAATGAAGCCCAACACAAATTCTTAAAAGATTGTAGGATTTTCTTGTGATTTTTTTTTTTTAGCTCATTAGCTATTGTTAGTGTTAATATATTTCATATGTGGCCCAATAAAATTCTTCCAATGTGGCCCAGGGAAGCCAAAAGGTTAAATACCACTAATCTAAATATATAACAAACTCATACAACTCAACAAGACAAAACAAACAACCCAGTTAAAAAATGGGCAGAGAATCTGAATACAATTTTTTTCCAAAGATATACAGAAGACCAACTGTGCCTGCCCCCACCAAGTCTAACATCACTAAATATAATGGAAATGCAAATCAAAACAACAATGAGATATTATTTCACACGTCACAGTGGCTATTTTCAAAAAGACAAGACAATCACAAGGATTAGTGAGACTGCAGAGAAAAGAAAACTGTCCTATAACTGTGGTGAAACTGTAATTTGATGCAGTCATTATGGGAAACAGTATAAAGATGTCTCAAATAATTGTTATTAGAACTGCAATATTATCCAACAATTCCATATTTAAAGAAAATGAAACCACTAATTTAAAAAGATATATGCACCCTTTTGTTCACTGAAGCATTATTTGCAATAGCCAAAATATTCAAACAACTTAAATGCCCACCAATGGATAAATGAATAAAGAAAATACCATATATAAGTAAATTAGAATTCTACTCAGCCATAAAAAAATAATAAAATCTTGTTGCATGAGAAACATGAAAAGACCTTGAGGGTATGATTCAGTGAAATAATTCAGAAAGAGAATGACAAATACCATATAATTTCATTTATATGTGGAATATATATTAATATATATGTATTTATATTATTAATATATATTAAACACATATATTAATCTATGTTAAATACATAGATTAATCTATATTAAACACATATTAATATATTAACTATAATATAAATATATATATTATATGTGTGTTTAATATATATTAAATACTTATATATTAAATACATATATAATAAACACACATATATTAAATATATATTGATACATGTATTATATATGTATGTAATATATATTAAATACACATATATTAAATACACATATATTAAATATATACATATATTTTGTCCAGAAAGTATCCAGCCACATAACAGTTTTTATTATATTGAGAATGGCTGATTTTTTTCTGGACAGCCTTCATATGTATACAAATGCACTAACAAAATTAAATAGGAACAAACTTATACATACAGAGAACAGATCAATGTTTACTTCAGGAGATGGGAGTGAGTGTCGGTGAAAAGAACAAAGGGGGTGAACTGTATGATTATTTCAGTAGCTCTGAATTCCACAGGGTTCATTGTTTCTCAGCCCTCAAAGAATGAGTATGTGGTCACAGGAGAAAAAGGTAAGCAGCAGATTTTATTGGAGCACGAAGAACAGTTCTCTTTTAGAGGGGGTACCCAAAACCGAGATGCCCCCGAACTGGGGTAAGGATGTTGACAAATCTTTTCAAAACATGAAGCCGTGAGGTAATTGATTCTGAGTTATGTAAATGCAGCTCAAGGTTTCACAATAGCAATCTTAAAATTCCATTTACTCAAGCCTATTAGGTGGGAGAAGGAATCACAGGTTTAGGTGTTTTAAAACATGTATTCAGGACCAAAGGACTTTGTATCTATGTCTGGACCAGAATAAAGCTTTCAGGGTTCTCTTGGGAGCCAATCTCAAGTGTTTTGGAGAGTTTTGACTATATATGTGTACCGGTTGTCATATTTTTGCTGGGAACTTTCTAACAGCGCCTAACTAACCCGTCTCATGATGAGGAATAATAACTAGACTTTTGGAGGTGATCACTTTGTAGGATATAAAAATGTCAAATTATAATATTTTGTATCTAAAACTTTTATAATAAATAAATACAGAAATAAGTTCAATAATAAGAGCAAAGTATTTAGTTGAGTAAAAACAACATGAGTTTGGACTCTAATAGAATCAAAATAGAAATCAAAGACACTGTTTCATTGGTTGGATATATATTTTTTCAGTAAGATATTAACTTTTTATTGTTTTTACCTTCTGAATTATTTTTTGTTTTAATTTTTAGAACAGTTTTAAATTTTCAGAAAAAAATCGGAAAGGAGCACAAAGAGTTTCAATATTATTTCCCTGTACTCAGTTTATTATTAACATTTTATACATTAAGTGTGTTATCCAGAGCTTCCTTAACTTATGATGGGGTTACATCCTAATAATCCATCATAAACTGACAATATAATAAGTTAAAAATGTATTAATACAACTCATCTACCCAACAGCTTAGCTGAGGCTAGCTTACCTTTAACATATTCATAGCACTTACATTAGTCTCCACTGGGCAAAATCGTCTAACATAATGCCTATAGTATAATAAAATGTCAAATACCTCATGTAATTTATTAAATACAGTGACCAAAAATACTGGCAACATGATACACTGTACTAGACTATCAGTTGTTTGCCTTCCTGATTACAGGCTGACATCGGATCTATGGTTCCTTGCTGCTGCTCAGAAACTCTCATGATGAACTGCATATTGCTAATCCAGAAAAAAACATCAAAATTCAAAACTTGAAGCATGCTTTCCTACTGACTGCATATCGCTTTCGAGTCATCAAGAAGTCAAAAACTTAAATTCAACCATCCTAAATTGGGGACTATCTGCATTTGCTACAATTAATAAGCCCATATTGAGACATTGTTATTGACTAAAGTTTATGCTTTATTTAGCTGTCTAGTTTTTAACTAAAATCCTTTTTATGATCTTTCTAGGGTTTCAGCCAAGACTTAACATTATATTTAGTCATTATGTCTTTGTAGACTCCTCTGTAAAAGTTTCTCAGATTTTCCTTGTTTTTGAACATTTTGACAGTTTTGATAAATACCGTATTTTCTGGCATATAAGACGACCGGGCGTATAAGACGACCCCCCAGGCTGTAGTCTTATACAGCGAATATAGGCCTAAACCTATGTTTTAACTGTAAAATTAGGGGGTCGTCTTATACGCCCGGTCGGTCGTTTTATACGCCCGGCCGTCTTATACGCCGGAAAATATGTACTGGTAGTCTTATACAGCGAATATAGGCCTAAACCTATGTTTTAACTGTAAAATTAGGGGGTCGTCTTATATGCCCGGTCGTCTTATACGCCAGAAAATACGTACTGGTTAGGTATTTTACAGACTGTCCCTCAGATTAAATTTGTCAGCTATGTTAAATATAATTATACTGAAATTATGTGGGGGTTTTTGAGAAAAGTCAACAGTGGTAAAATGCCTTCATCATCATGTCTTCTCAAGAGTCTTTACTATAAAAATAATTTCTCAATTTTTTTTGTTTTTGAGAGAGAAAAAGACAGACAGAAACAGAGAGAAAAAGAGACCCGAGCAGTCTCTATAGTCATATGTCATCGTTGCTATTGTTTCATTCCATACAGGTGGGCAGGGGGCCGAGCAGGGTAGGAACGGCTGGGGCCTCCCACAATGGAGGCAAGCCTCCTTGAGCCAGAGGCCCAATGAGTGGGGGTTGAGAACTGAACTGGGGGCCTCCTGCATGGGAAGCACACCCCATTTCATCACATGGGTCTGCCACACTGGCTATAGCCAGGATTCAATCCTCGGTCCCTGGGGCTGCAAAGCAAGTGCTTAACCTGCTGAGCCACCCTGCCTTCCCCTGTTCCCCTGATTTATCACTTTTGATACTGAACTTGATTATCTAGCCGAGATACTGTTTGTCAAGTTTCTTTTTGTCTTTTTCTTTTTTAAAAAAGATTTATTTTATTGTTTTTGACAAAGACAGAGAGAGACAGAGAGAAGTGGGAGGGCCCAGAGCAGTCTCCACAGTTGTATGTCATCAGTTCTTGACATGGTTTCTTTCCAAATAGGTGGATGGGGGCTGCGCAGGTTAGGAACTGGACTAGGGGCCTCCCACATGGAAGGCACAACACGCTGAGCCAGAGGCCGAATGGGGGTGAGGGGCGAGAACTGAACTGGGGGCCTCCCACATGGGAACCACACCCCAGTTCAGCACATGGGTCCACACCGACCAGAACTAAGATTTGATCCTCTATTACTGGGGCTGCAAAGTGAGTGTTCAACCCGCTGAGCCATCCCAGCTTCCCCAAGTTTCATAACTGTAAAGTGACCTTTTCCCCCGTTAGATACTATACTTTTTAGAAGAAAGTCACTTTAAGCGGCCACACAATGACTCGGAATTTATGTCCTACTTTTTATTTTGTATTAAATATTTATTTTTATTGATTTTTGACAGACAGAGAGAAGGGGGAGAGCTCAGAGCAGTCTCCATAGTTGACGTTAGTTTTCCATATAGTTTCACTCCACAGGTGGGCAAGGGGCTGTGCAGGGCAGGAACTGGGCCAGGAGCCTCCCACATGGGACCCGGCAAGAGGTGAACTGGGAGCACACCCCAGTTCATCATATTGGTCCTCATGGTCCAGGGCCAGGATTCGATCCTCGGTCCCGGGGCTTCAAAGTGAGCACTTAGCCTGCTGAGCAATCCCAGCTTTTCCTACTCTACTTTTTTGAGTGGAATTAACTAGATAAATTTTTTGGAATTTTTCTCAATTACAATTTTGTCTTTATTCCTCATTTATTTATTTACTCAGGCATTTATTCATATCAGTATGGGTTCATGAATATTAACTTCATTTATTGAATTCTAATTAAATACTATTTTCTTACTCTAGTTGTTCCATCTTTAAATATTGAAAAATTATTCAATTGGCTCTTGTGTTCTTTTGAACCCTCATCACTGTCTCTCTCTCTCTCTCTCTTCACTCTGTGTCTTTCAAAAGCTTTGTGCAATGTGACTCCTGAAGCTGCTAGAGGCACATCTTACCTGTAATTCTAAACTCTTGATTCAATTGCATTGAATCAGCCATTTATTCAAAATCAGTCAAGTACCTGTTTTCTTTCTTATATTGGATAATGCTATTTAAAACCAAGATCAAGCTATTTGGTATGCTCACAAACACTGGGGTGTCATTACTAATGAGCTCTCCCAGTTGACAGGTCAAGGACACATATGTGTGTATACTAACCTGTGTCTATAGCATATATATGAATATTTATATACATACCTATATATGATTATATTAAATTAACATTTGTTTATGTTGTCTTCAACTACAGTCCAGTATCATGTGAATCATTCTAGTCTCTTTTCTTGCTTTCCTGTGACCTCTTTCTCCAACAGTGAGAAAACTGGCCCATGTTATCCACCACTCATTTACATATTAAAATTACAGTGCACATGTATAGCAGTATCAAAATTATTAACCTTATTTCTGAGGATACAACTTTATCAACTAGAGAGCAGGGCTTGTGTACATGTATTTCTTTCCTTTAGTTTTACAGATTCTTTTTATTCTTTTTTTCTGGGATATAATTTTATTTGATGATGCTATAAAGTAATTTTTGAGTTTTCTTCAATTTACTTGATGTTAAAAATATAAACAATATTTAGTAATCTAGTCAAGATATAGTTTATCTGTAATGTTCCTACAGCCACCCAAATATGACCTTATATCCACCAAAATATTGTGTTGTACTATAGTCTTGTATTATTTTTCACAGTTATTACATTTTTATTTATTGTATGCTCTATGCTGCGTTTTATATCCTGGTGATTATTTAGTGACTATGAATTTGTACTTCTTGATTTTTTCCCCCTTTTCATCAACCCCTCCAGCTCTCCTCCCATTACCTCCACAAATCTAGTATCCATCTGACATCACACAAACTCATTGCAAATTTATTGAGCATATTCCCATGCTATGCTGTACATAACTATTAGTATTACTTTTTAACAACCGAACTAAACTTCCAATTCTCCTCTCCTCATTTCACCTACTTGCCCATCCTCTTTCTATCTGGCAACAAACCAAATGTTCTCTATATCTGTGAATTTGTTTTGTTCCTCTTGTTAATTTCTTTCTTTGGATTTTTCACCTATAAGTGAAGTGAATTTTTACTTGTCTTCCTCTGTTTGTCACTCCACTCAGTACAATACCCTTAATGTCTTTTGATTTAAGCTTTAATTCGTATAATTTGAAAGCAATGGTTGATAGACATGTAGCCATTCCCCTTCCATCATTTATAATTTGTGCTTTTTTCTATCTTAAAGGAGTCCCTATAACATTCCCTGTAGTATTGTATTGGTGGTGATGAGCTCATTCAGCTTCTTGTCTGGGAAAGTAGTCTTTATCTGTCTTTCTATTTGAAATTATAGCCTTGCTGGATACAATAATCTTGCTTGCAGATCCTTGTTTTTCAGCATGCTGAATATTTCCTACCACTCCCTCTGGCCTGCAAAGTTTCTGACGAGAAATCAGCTGACAGACATATGGACGTCCCCTTACAACTTACTATTTGCATTTCTCTTGCTTCTGTTAGAATATTATCTTTGTCTTTACATTTTGCCATTTTAATTATTATATGTATCAGTGTGGGTTTGTTTGGGTTCCTCTTGTGTGGGGCTACCTGTGTTTCCTGGGTTTGTATGTCTATTTTCTTACCCAGGTTAAAAAAATTCTGTCGTTATTTTAAAAAATAAGTTCTCTATCTCTTGTTTCTTTTTCTGGTACTCCTATGATACAACTCTTGTTCCATTTGAGGTTGATGTTGTCCCAGAGTAATCTTAGACTCTTCTCTCTCTCTTTTTTGGATTCATTTTTCTTATTGTTCTGATTGGATATTTTCTGTTACCTTATCTTCCATATCGCAGATTGGTGCCTCTGCTTACTCTAGTCTGGAGATTTCTTCTATTCTATTCTTCATTTTTTTTATTGTAATCTTTATCTCTGGCCCCTTTTTATTGTCCCTGTTCTTTTTTATGCTTGCTATCTCTTTGTTGAAACTTTTATTAAGCTTCTAGAGCATGATTATAATCATTGTCATGAGTTCCTTCACTGATGATTTGTTTGCCACCATCCTGTATTCTGGTGATGCATTTCTTTGTTTTCTCATTCTGTCAGCCTCTCTATTTGTAGATACTCTGCTCCCTAGACTGACACTTACTATTGTGTTTTGTTTTTTTTTTCTGGAGCTCACTGCTAATGCGGAGGGTGGGGAGGGCAGAGGTCTCACTGGTGTTAGGGGAGGGCCACAGTGCCCTTGATCTCTACCTGGCACTGAGAGCAGTGCATGGGCAGTGTGCACTCATGCTTCTCTGCATTTGGTTTGCCTTGAGCTCTCTGCTCTGTGTTTTGGGATCAGCTGTCATGAATGCTAATCCTACAGACTGGACTACTCAGGGCCAGAGAAGTGTACTTGCAGCTTTTTCTCTCCTCTTTCCTGGCCAGAGAGGAGTCACTCAGCCACTTCTCACCATATTCATTGCTCCCCCTCCTCTTAAACTATAATGAATTTGGGCTGTGGCTTCTTGGCACACCTGTGTCTTTCCCTCCTGGGGCTAAGGTGAGAGCTGGTTGTGATGTCCCACTGCCCCAGCATCTGGGCCTCCTTCTCTCTGTCCCATGGACCAAGTGAGGTATGAAATGCTCACGCACCTTTCTTTCTCCTTCTTCCTGCAGCCAAAAGTTCCAAGCAGTGATCCGTGGTCCAAGTCTCTGAACTTCCCCTCTCTTTCCTCCATGGATTTTCCCTCTTTGCCTGCAGGTTCTTTTGTGTGATGAATGAGTCTCTTACCTGTGTTTGTAGGTTGTGTAGAGAATTGTCCACTGAATTATAGATGTCCTACTTGCAATCTCCAGTGTAGTTTTTTAGGAATCTCACTCACACAGCCATTTTGTTGCCTCCTCTGCCTTATATTCCAGACTCTTTTTATTTTCATAGTTACTTAGGTCAACACTATTTTTTTCCAATCCCTTCAGCGAGATTGTGTCATATATTTACTTGTATAATACAAATAGATTGTTTTGTTATATTGTGTATTCTATTCTATGACTCAACCAATTTATTTTTTTAAGATTTATTTTTATTGTTTTTGACAGAGAGACAGACAGACAGAGAGAAAGGGGGGGGGCAGAACAGTCTCCTTAGTTGCACATCATTGGTTTTTCCACATAGGCTCGTTCCACAGGTGGGCGCGGGGCTGCACAGGGCAGGACTGGGCCAGGGTCTCACCCTGGTGAGAATTGAACTGGGGGCACTCCCCAGTTCAGCATATGTGTTTGCACAGGCAGGGACCGGGATTCGATCCTCGGTCCCCAGGGCTGCAAGACTCAACCAATTTGTTAAATGAGTCTTATGAATGTGCATGTACATTCATTAAGGTTCAATTTTAGTGCTGCTGTTTAATGGGTTTTGACAAATATATAGTGTCTGCATCTAAAATAACATATAAAAAATAGTATCATAGAAAATAGTATCATCCCCAAACAGTCTCCTGTTTTTCACCTACTAAAGCCTCCCATTTCTTTTCATGAACATCAGGATATCTTGATCTTTTAATAGTCTTAGTGGTTTGAGTTTTCCAGAACATCACATAATTGGAATCATATAATATGTAGCACTTGTCTATTCTAAGTTTTCAAATCAGTAAACACTTAGGAGTGTGAATGCTGGATCATATGGTATAAAGGCGTTTTGCTTTGTAAAGAAAATGCTAAACTATATTTCAAATTAGCTGTACTATACAGCATACCTCACAATAATGAGTGGGAGTTCCTGTTACGTGACATTTTTTTCAGCATTTGCTATAGTAAGGTTAGTTTTTTTTTATTTTATAACTTTGGATTTTTGCCATCCTAATAGGTGTCTAGTTGTTTCTTACTGTGGTTTATTTTGCAATTTCATAATGATATGTGATATTGCACGTCCATTCATTTGGTTATTTGTCATATGTATATCTCTTTTGGGAAAATGTCTGTGAAGATCTTTGGCCTATCTTTAAAATGTCCCCCCCCCCCTTTTGGTACAGTTTTTAGAGTATTTTGTATATTTTAGACACAAGTTCTTTATCAGATATGTGTTTTTCAACATTATTTTCCAGCCTATGGCTTGTCCATTTAATTTTTTAACATTGCTATTCTCAGAGTAGAAGATTTTAATTTCAATAGAGTAAATGTATAATTTTTAAAATCAAATGTGCTTTTACTGTTGTATAATACATTCATCACTAGTTCCAATGTCTCCTGGATATTCTTACCATATAATTGTATACTTTTACATTTTTATTTAGATCTATGATCAATTTTGAGTTAATTTTTATTACAGGTATAAGATCTGTGTCTGTTACCTTTTTTGCATGTGGGTGTTCTATTGTTTCAGCACCTTTCTTGAAAGGATTGTTCCTTTTCCATTTAACTGCCCTTGCTCATTTGTCAAAGATTAATTGACTAAAGTTGTTTGTGACTATTTCAAGGCTCTTTGTTTCATTGATCTGTGAATCTTTTTTTTTTTTGCCCGTACCTTGCTGTCTTCATTACTGTACTTTAATATTTATCCTAAAATCAGGTAGTGTAAATTTTCTAATTTTTGTTCTTTAAAGATAGACAATGTGTTGGCTGTCTTTGATTTTGCCTTTCTATATAAATTTTATAATTTATTTGTAAATATAGTTGATTTTTGAACAATATAGGTTTGAACAATGTGGATTCACTTATACACAGATTGTTTTCAATTAATCCTGTAAGTGTATTTCGTCTTTCTTATGATTTTCTTGAGCTTACTTTATTATAAGAATATAATATATAATACATATTACATACAAAATAAGTGTTAATTAATGGTTTATGTTATTGATGGAGCTTCTGTTTTTACAAAGTTGAAAGTTACATGCAGATTTTCTACTGTGTGGTGGTTTGGTATTCCCAACTCTCACCTTAGTCAAAGGTCAACTGTATTTACAAAAAAGCTTGTTGGGATTTGAATTAAACTTCACTGAATCTACAAAATAATTTGGTAATAATTGTATTTTAGTAATACTTAACCTTCAAATTATGAACACAGATTGTGACATGACTTATTTAGATGTTTGATTTCTTTCATCTTAATTTTGTAATATTTTGCATAAAAACCTTATATATAGTCATATTTTATAAGTATTTTTTCTATTTTGATATTATTATGCATGGTACTTTTTCAGGGATTCAACTTTTTAAAAAAGGCGAAAGATTTATGCGATCTGAAGAGAAACCAGAGTATTCAACTTTTAATTATTCATTTCTGTTATATATAAAGACATATTTGACTTTGATATACTCACTTTGCAGCCTGTAAATTTGCGATGCTCACTTATTTTCTCTTCTTCATTTTCTGAAAGTTTTAGCACAAGTGGTGTTGGATATTGTCAAATGCCTCTACTGCACCAGTTTATATAAGTACAGTGTGTGATTTTTCTTTAGCCTGTTGATGTGATATGACAATTTATTATTTTAATGTTGAACCAGCTTTTATTAAATGAGATGCACTAAACTTGATTGTAGTGTATAGTTATCTTTATATATTGTTGAATTCCATTTATTGATATTTATTATGAAATTTGATATTGATACTTTATTAAGAAATATATCGTAGAAAATATTGGCCTGTAGTTTCTTCATTGTATTGTTTTTAACTAGTTATATATTAGGGTAATGCTAACATCAAATAATGAGTTAAAAAACATTTTCTTTGCTTCTGTTTTGTGGAAAACATAATAAAGACCTGGTATTTATTTCTTGTGTTGGTAAGATATATCAGTGAACCATCTACGCCTGGTATTTTGTTATTGTTACCCTTGTTGTTTAATGTTAGTAGTCAATAATTCCATTTTTAAAATAGATATAAATCTATTCAAATTATTTCATATCTCCTGTGTCAGTTTTGGTAGTTTGTATTTTTCAAAAAATGTTTTCACATTTCTGTGTATAAATTTCTCCATAGTATTTTTTAATTATTATTATTCTTTAACATTCATAATATCAAGATCAATGAGATTACATTTACTTGTGTCTTTTTTCTTTTGGAGGATTATTAGCCTTTTTTATAGCCTTACCAATTTTATTAATCTTTTCAAAGAGCCAGTTTTGGCTTTATTTATTATCTCTATTTTTTTTCTGTTTTTGATTTAATTGATTGCTGTTTTAATTGTTAATGTTTTTTTTCCCCCTGTGTGCTTTAGGCTTAAATTGTTCTCCTATCTCTAATTTCTTAAAATGGTAGCTTAGACTATTAACTCTAGACCTTTTCCTTTTTAAATATATGCATTTTATGTTCTAAATTTCTCACTATGCATTGATTTTGCTGTATCCCCCAAATTTTTTAGTTGTATTTTTGTTTTTATTAAGTTTAAAATACTTAAAATATATTTTTATTGTTTTGAGAGGAGAGAGAGAGAGAGAGAGAGAGAGAGAGAGAGAGAGAGAGAGAGAGAAAGAAAGGGGCCCAGAGCAGTCTCCATAGTTGTACATCATTGGTTGTGACATGGTTTCATTCCACAAAGAGGGATGTGGGCCATGCAGGGTGGGAACTGGACCTGGGAGCCTACCACATGAGAGGTGAGGACCTTCACCACTGTGCCATCCTGGTGGTTACCAGTTGCACCACAGTTCAGCATATGTGTTTGCACGGGCCAGGGGCAGGAATCAAATCCTGTATGTTGCGATTGCAAGACAAGCAATCAACCACTGAGCTATTCTTGCATTCCCAAATATTTTTACATGAGAGTTACATTAGAAAAACAGTGAAAAAGGAAGCTCCAAGTCCTAATTCCCACACAGAAATTTCAGAAAACAAGCATAAACTGTCAGAATTAATTTTGTGAGAACCCTGGAAGGCAGTAAAAAGCTTATAATATCTAAGCAAGCAATAAATGAAAAATGTTACTTCAAAATTATAGAAAAGGCTAGGAGCAATTTTTCAACTTTTTTCCCCCTCTCCTAGCTAGATGGTGGTCTTATAATGACAACAGTCTTAGAGTAACTGTGCCATTAAGTGTCAGGGGTTGTAAAGAGGCAGAGGTCTCAAAGCAACTAAGATCTTACACATGCACTAGTTTATGTTTTCAGTGTGGAATCACTGTTCTGGTTCTGGAATAAGAAGAGAAGACCTTAAATTATTGTGTATGACTATTGCAAACTGTCTGGGGGCTATATGAAAGATTGACACAAGATGCTTTTCTTTGTTTTGCCTAACTTGGAACTTGGGTAGATAAAGTTAGAACACACTGCAAGCCCAATTAATTACCTTCAGACACACAGAGCAAAAGCTTACAGTATAAAGATATAATAAACTGTTTATGAAAAAATTGAGTAGTTTGTCTCTGGGAAATTATGTATACTAGAAGCCATGTGCATGCTCAGGCAAGATGCATACTTAGAAATGACCTAAAAGAACACTGACCTTTTCCCTTGGTTTGATCCCCAGGCAGAGTGCAAGTGTTGTCAATGCCGAAAGAGGGATCAGACATAGAAACAATCTGCAAAGACTGAGAAAGCTTCTGACATTGAGGAAAAAATTAATCCAAACACCAAAGAAACACACACTAAGAAATAGAAACTTCTTTTAAAATATCATCAATTAATACATTTTTTGCAATGATAATGTAAAAAAGTCACTAAAAAAATAGCAAAAAATTTTTGAAAAAAATAACTGTCTTTTAAATTAAAATTTTATCAAATTTAATGGGGTTACATTGGTTAGTAAAATTACATAGATTCCAGGTATAAAGTTCTACAATGCATTGTCTATATGTTGAATCATTAGCTCACCACCCAGAATCATTTTCTTTTTTTATCACCATATATTGGAATCCCCCTCCTCTCTCCCCACACCCCTTCTCCTTTCCTCTCTTGTAGCCATCAACCTCCTGTCTATGTCTATGAGTTAGTTTTCTTTTTTCTATTTTGAGTCTCCATTTATTCTGTCCTTTAGATTCCACATATAAGTGAGACCATATGGTATTTATCTTTCTCAGTCTGACTTATTTCACGTAGCATGGTATCTTCTAGTTCCATCCATGTTCTTGCAAAAGGTATAATTTTATTCTTCTGTATGGCCATGTAGTAATCCATTGTGAAAATGTACCACGGCTTCTTTATCCAGTTATTTATTGATGAGCATTTAGGTTGTTTCTATATCTTGGCTATTGTGAATAATGGTTCAATGAACATAGGGGTGCATACATTTTTTTTAATTAGTGTTTTGGAACTTTGGGGATAAATACCCAAGAGTAGAATTGCTGGGTCAAAAGGTAGTTCAATTTTTAATTTTTTGAGGAACCTCCATATTGTCTTCCATGGTGGCTGGACCAATTTGCAATCTCACCAATAGTATAGCATGGTTCCCTTTTTACCACATCCCTACCAACACTACTTGTTGGTCAATTTATTGATGATAGCCATTCTGAAAGGAGTGAGGTGGTACCTCGTTGTGTTTTTGATTTGCATTTCACTGATGATTAGTGATATTGAACATCTTTTCATGTGTCTATTGACTAACTATATGCCCTCTTTGGAAAAATGTCCATTCAGGTCTTCTGCCCATTTTTTAATTGGATTATTTGTTTTTTTGATGTTGAGTAGTATTACTTTTTTTTTTTAAGATTTATTTTATTGTTTTTGACAGAGATAGAGACAGAGACAGTGAGAAGGGGGAGGGCCCAGAGCAGTCTTCATAGTTGTATCTCATAAGTTTTCGATGTGGTTTTGTCCCACAGAAGGTGAGTGGGGGCTGTACAGGGCAGGAACCAGGCCAGGGGCCTCCTGAATGGGAGGCATTCGGCCAAGGGCCAAATGAGGGTGGGGGATGAGAACCGAACTGGGGCCTCCTGCATGGGAAGCACACCCCATTCAGCATATGGGTCTGCGTGGGCCAGAGCCAGGATTTGATCTTCTGGGCTGCAAACTGAGCACTAAACCCACTGAGCCATCCAAGCTTCCCTATTTTTTTCTTTTTAAAGATATATTTTGTTGTTTGAGAGAAGGTGGGGGGTAGGGGGTGGGGTCCAGAGCAGTCCATACTGTACATCATTAGATGTGACAGTTTCATTCCACACAGTGAATGTAGGGCCACAGAGGATGGGAACCAAACTAGGGACCTCCCACATGGGAGGTGAAAATCTTCACAGCCATCCTGGCAGTTACCAGCTGCATTGTAGCTCAGCACATGGGTTTGCATGGGGCTGGGCAAAGATTCAATTCTGAACCTCACGGTTGGAAGGCAAGTGCTCAACCTGTTGAGCTATTCCTGCATTTTCTTGTATTACTTTCTTATAAAATTTGAATATTAACCTATTATCAGATGCTTCACTGGTGAATATTTTCTGCCATTCTATAGGATGTTTTTTGTTTCTTTGTTTCATTGATGGTTTCTTTTGCTATAAAAAATACTTGCTAGTCTGATGTAGTCCCATTTGTTTATTTTTTCTTTTGCTTCCCTTGCCCAAGGAGGTACATTATTAAAGGTTTTGCTAAGGGACAGGTCTGAGAAGTTAATTCCTATATTTTCTTCTAGAAATTTTTTGGTTTCAGGCTTAAATTTAAGTCTTTAACCATTCTGAGTTTATTTTTGTATATGGTGAAAGAAGGTTATTCAATTTTTTTTCTTTGTTTTTTTCAGAACCATTTCTTTAATAGACTGTCTTTAGCCCTATGTAAATTCCTGCTTCCTTTGTCATAGATTAATTGGCCATATAAATTTGGGTTTATTTTATTTTATTTTTTTGGTCTTTTTAGATTTTCTGTTTCTTTTTTTTTAATACTTAAATTGAATGGGGTGACATTGATTGGTAACAATTAGATAGTTTCTGGATGTACAAGTCCATATCACATCACCAATGCATCGCGTTATGTGCCCACCACCCAGAATCAGCTCCCCTTCATCACCATATATCTGGTGTCCACTCCCACCTCCCCCCACCCTAACTAACCCTCCCCTCTCCACCCCCCTCCCCAGGAAACCACCAAACTATTGAGTGGGTTCATAATGCTGGTGCCCACTCCCCCCTCCCCTCCCACTCTTCCTCTCCCCTCCTCCCCTTCCCTCAGGCAATCATCCAGCTATTGAGTGTGTCCATAGGTCTCTGTGTCTTTGTTACTTTCAGTTTTATATTCCACCTATAAGTGAGGTCATATGTTTCCTGATTCTTTCAGTCTGACTTATTT